>JAWPHD010003585.1:0-212449 GCA_037043455.1 Cyrtodaria siliqua
TGTGGTTTAACGGCTCATCAACACATTTTAATTATTTAGATAAGGAAAGGGCATATAGGAGTCCAGTTTAATTTAATAATATTATATTGCAGATATGCATCAATACATCAGTTCAACGTCACAATATTCATAGCAACACATGCAGATGGATTGAACTACACAAGTTATTACAACATTACTTACAGTTCTATCCATTGTGGCTGAAAAAGTGTACATGATTATAGGTTTGAAATTGTAAAAACACATTTAAATATGAACTTGATAAGGAAAAATGTAAACTCTGCTGTGCCATTCTACCCCATTCTACACGCCGTCTCCACCGAAATAACACCCCATATCCCCGTTCAATAGCGACAGTTGCTATAGAAAAAAGAAAAGGTATATCGATACAAAGTTAAGGATTTTAGAATCATTTGGTGTTTTTAATATAGTTTTGAACTTGAGTAAATAGAATATGATTTTCCTCGTCCGTTATTTGGCCGGTGCCCTATAAAAGTTTGCGAGGACATAAAGGATGAAATATACGAGTGTTTAAAAAATAATTGCCGTCTTTCATTTCTGGAAGTTACACGTCTAAACAAATAAAGCTCAACACTATCACCACATGAAAATATTTAGATTTACTTTTTCTGTTCTGTTTTACAGTACTTGCGGTGGTTTGATTTTATTGTTTATTAATCATGACTTTACTTTTTTTTTTATAGATACAATTCCAAATAACTTTTTTTGTATAACCATTCTGCAAAACATGTCAATTTTAATTATATTGTATATTATCTTAATCTTTCAAAACCACAGCTATCATTCTTTATGCGTATACAACTATAGAATACATTTGTTTCAATTATTTGTCCTTTGACCTCCATTTCAAATACTATAAATCTGACATTATGTTATGCATTTTAGTTCTTATACAGTATCTAAATGTTTTAGAACAGTTATATACATAAATAAAGAACAGAAATTGATAATATACTCTAATTAGAGTTGAAATAGTCTGTTTTGCACACTTTTGAAATTTGACCTAGTTTTTGACCCCCAGAAACATAAAACAAGTTGGCATCCATCCCTATCGTGATTGGCATCCTATAAAAACTTAAATAAGCATGGATGCCAAATTCTACTCTAAAATGCCATCAAAAAGTGTGTTTTTTGGCACTTGGAATGCCTACTATAACGACTGATAACTGTCTATTTAATTATCTTCATGGATGATACCATGTCTAAAGCAGTTCATAATGTAAAGTGTAAAACCGCTCACATACCGTCACCGATTTAACATCTTTGCCTGGTTATATAAAGGCATAGCTTCAATAACACGACTAAGTAAATCTGATAGAAATCAATATTAAGTGAGTTAGAGTTTGCGTATTAATTCGATTCCATCAATAGTATTTAGGAGAAATTTTAGTTAGTTCAATTCCTAATTCAATACAAATTCTGTACATTGTGTTAGGATGTACATTTTATAGATTGTACAACTTTATCTGGTAAAATAAATATTTTCTAGCAAATGAGCAAACAATTTTAGATGGAATAGTTTCTATCAACTAGTGTTCAATTATAAAATATCACCGCGATCCATTCTGTGATTTCAGACATTCAGAAGTAACGTGGATTCATCTTGATCTGGTTCGTTTAGTCCTAGTAGAATATTTTTAAATGCATTAATCGGAACTGACGTTTGTGTATTATGGCTACTGAGTGACGTAATCCAATTACAACACAACAAGGCTATACTATAACCAGATTACAACATAACATACGTCTGTCTTAGCTTGTTTACTAATACCGAATAATAATACTGGATGAGTAATATTTCTTCCATGTCAAGCTTTGTCTCCTCCAAACATGGTCTGCTACATAGATCACACGCAATGCATATGGTATCTATCTAGGAGCTGTTTGTTTTGGAGAAATTCTTTCCATGGACCTGAACATTTCTCTTCTGACAATAACAATATGAACACACGAACTTGTTCTGTCCTACAAAAGGACTACAAGTATTTCGGTAGTTGAGAGTTAAGCCCAAACGGTGGATAGACACAGCATCGTCCAAATGTTCCTCCTCTATCGCCGGATAAATAGAGGATATCGCATGAGTGAAAATATAAAAGTTTTCTAACTTCGAGATGAAATAAAATATGATATACACGACAACACAACAAATTTTCTTTTTACTTTATGATTTTACAAACAATTATTTAAGCAATTTCAGTAACTAAACCGTTTTACACGCCTGGCTACGCGCCCTGTTGACGATGACGTAACGAAACGTTAAATGACGTCACTTTTTTTGAAACCGTTAACGTGATAGAAAGAAAGTAATTAAATAAACAGTGGATTTAACAGTATAACAGTAGGAATATCTTGTGAGACGGTTTACTGTGCATTTGTGTTGGTTGTACATTAAGAAAGGGACGGCAGCTACTGTGAAATAAAACTCGATATTCCACAGTGTGGAATAACACTTTTATTTCACTGATAAAATACAATATCTCATTGCTTATCATAAAATAAGTGTGTATATGTAACAGATTTATCAGTAACGCGACGAAACGCACAAAATATAATGACTCTGTTTAAATAAGTAGACTCTAGGTTGAATTTAGAAACAGAGAAATTGTTTCATTTATCAGAAGTTTGTGATTTGGCAACTTTTCCTCAGTTTTTTTGATTTTCTCTCGAAAATGTATATTTTTTATTTTAAAAATGTATGTTTACTTATGAAAAGATGTATGCCAAAATGCGTGATATTCATACTTAATAACAAAAACAAAGCCACTTGGTTTTATTTGAAAAAGACATTGTTATTGTTTACTGAACAAATTATTAAATAATTATGTTCTTTTATTTATTTAAAACCAAAATCGACTCCCGTTGTTGATGTATGATGTAAACTAGCAGACAGGTTTGCTTTATGAAAAAATAAGTTTCCCAGTATTTTAACGAGGTTTAAAGTCAATATACTATTTGATTAAAACATCGGGATGCTTATTTAAAGAACTGATAGCATCTTCAACATTGACATGTGTCCCATTATACTAATGCATCCCGTCTTTGTAGAGTAAAACAAATACGTTTTAAATAAGATTAAGGTCATATCTACTAACAAGTATACACCATTGATTAAATGTTAAGGACATTCGTTAATACCCATGGTATCAGGGAAATATCTCAAGTAATATAAATTAAATTAAAAACAAAAGGTGCATAACTTATTTGATGTGCCCGAGTCCGCCATTTTGCTACTGACCGTCACGTTCCTAGGCTGCAACCGGTGCGCTATCATCGCAATCAGTGTGACTTGGTGGATCAGTTTGGTAGTTATGAGATGTTAAAACAATATGTAAAACCTGCTATGTATTAACAATAATGTAATGGACCCACCTTAACAAACACATCAATATGTCAGTACAGTATCCATGTCGTTCCGTCTACTGAATAACTATATACAGACTTGATTGTATGTATAGTTGAAAGTGTCAGTTTGCTAGACATATTTATTAATGTCACGCCCTAATTATATGATATTTACAACATGGGGGTTAGTTACTTTGCTTAAAGATCAACATTACGGAATAAGAACAGATCTCTTAATACAGATGTTTGCACTACAAATACATTGCGCGAATCCAGGATTCGAACCGTTAAAACTTCATGAGACGACCAAAACAGAGAACGTTCCCAGCACATTTGTATTGCTTGTTTCAACAAGCAGAGTCGCGTCTCACTTACGCCTCCCACCCCCCACCCCGTTAGATCAGCTTCTAAAAAGATTTCATGTGAAATAATTGGACCGAACTAACCGAGAACCAGTTGAATACAACTCTTAAATATGTATTATGGTGATAGAGTGACGACAGGGCAGAAAGCACACGGACATCTGACATCTACTTGGCGTCGACCACGGGCACTGTGTTTGTTGATAGTAACAGCATCGGCGACATAGGGTTCATCGTAACCAATATCGCCATCTGAATAATCAATAACGAAGAAAAACATATAAAACAAACATATAATGAGTACTGGTTTGGAACCAAGAAAAAAGTAATTTTGCATGTCTAGCAGATGGGAAATGTCTTTGATTTAGAACAAAATATACGCGTGACAATTTAAAAAAATCTCTCTTTTTTGTGCATGCATTATCCGAGCTCCCGTGTTTTAATATTTGATTAAATTGCCAAGATTCTCTGATCCGATTTTTCGTTTAACGTTCTACTGACAGTGGGTCTATAAACTCGGGATAAAATATCACGATGTGCGAAGATGTTATCTAACAATTAATAAATAACGTATGAATGATAACACTCTTGAAACTGTTATCGGCAAATGTGTGTAATAAATGTCTGAAAAGCATTTGTCATTTTGAATCAAAGCCACCGCCGTTGAAGAAGAAACAAAATACTACTGTAGGAAACGAAACAAAAGAAGCATCCTCTCCGGAATGATAATACCCCACCCAGTCACATTATACTAGAGTCCTATAACTACCTTGTATGTGCTGAACGTCAAGCAACAGAGCTACTCGTACCAAGCTGATGAAGTCTTTGGTATGACCCGGGGATTGAACTATCACTAGGCCACGCCGAGGTGCGACTGATGAATATTAATATAAATGGAAGCTAGTTATAACCGCAAAGAACAAACCGCATGACCGCCTCTGATTTGTTGAGTTTCGTTCAACTGCTGTCAGTATGCAACTATCATACCATGTCCAACGTATACAGACCTCCTCGAAGTATCCTACGAGGTGAATTGCTGTCAAAATGATGATTAGAAACGTGATTTGTGTTAGGGTAACGTGTATAATATACGGTAAACATAAATACAGACAGGAACAATTGGAAACATAAAATTTGGAAACTTTATATAGTTTCTAAAATTATGAAATATTTTAATTTGCATTTATACTCACTAGACGCTATGGAGCAAATGGTTAAATGGAGGAAACCAGTTGATGTAGTATTCTTTGTGTCTTTCTAGGCTATTGTGTTTTTTGCATCTTTGTGTTTTACTTAAATTGCCTATTTATGCCGCCTTGTTGATTAGAGAATAGTGCGTGGCGGGGATTTCTTTATTTACACTGTCCCGTTTTATTGGGATGACTGTAGGGTAAGTGTGAGGTTTGGTGCACCCTAGAACCTAGTTACCAAGGCGGTAGCCCTATTGGCAACCCTTTTGTGTTTGTGATGTCTTATTTGGCCTTTCGTTCATCTTTAAAGTTCTTCATTGTTTCTGTGTGTGTTTGTGATTGACTGTCGTCCTTGAATGCTACTTTTCCTGTTCGATTTGTATACCTAATTTTACTTGTACTTCTATGACACAGAGAGCTGTTTTCTATTTTGACATTTATCATCCTCACTTAGACGATAATATTCCCCGAACAACATTTTATAGGGTATGTTTTTTCATAACTCATCCGCTTTCGTTCATGTCTTTTCGTCCGTCCGTGCATCCGTGCGTCCGGATTACGCCCAAGTAATATTGATATATTACCCAAATTGCATCGGTATGTTCGTCTTAACGACCTGCCATTGTGAACCAACGTTCTCGTCGCTGTGACCTACTTTCTTCAACATATCGGTAACGGACGGTTTAGGGTACACGCTTTGAATGTCAGTTTTTATTTTTTAGATACTCTGCATCAGCATGTATCTGTTATTGACTTGGTTTGGTGAACCATATTTGTAACGCTTTTTTCTCCGAAAGGTTGGTCACGTCCAGTTTAGGGTACACGTTCTGAATCTCAACTTGTATTGGAGGGATATTGATCAAACTACAATGGTATGCTTCTCGTATTGACCTGACATGGTAATTTCATTGCTTGTAGCGGTGAAATACTTTGTCCGAAAAAGATTGGTGACTTCCGGTTTAGGATACAAGTTCTGAACATCAGCTTCTATTGCTGGAATATTGATCAAACTGTATGAGTATGCTTTTTTCATCAACCTGACATGGTAAACCACTTTGTTTATGAATGGGTCCTATTTGGTTAGAAATAATTTTTATGGTCCATATCATTTTGGTGATATTATCTCTATATCTCACTCTCTTGTCGCGATACATTGACCAAATGAATATAGTCTGTACTTCTGTTTCATCGTTATAAATGTCATCGTATGGGCTCGACCTGCAGGTCGCGGCCATCTAGTGTGGGCTCTTTCAATCTAGCTGATGAGTTCAACATTCGTAATCATTGTACTCCATCAAGGCTACCGTTGCCATGCAATCTGAAAAAATAAATAAATAATAAAATAATGTATTTTCGAAGGCCTAATCTACTTTTAAAATATAAAAGTAATTTAAGAACTTGTTGCGACAAGGACTATCAAAACCCGAATTATTTGGGGATATTATTCACAAAATTCGTAAGACCTTTGTTCATGATTACTTTCATATAGTCTTTGTCAGAACGAATTAGAACTTGAATACACAAAGATTATGAAATCATCTTTCAACGAATGTCATGTAAAGTTTTGACCCAAATACAGTTCGACACTATGCTTCCCTCTTTGACTTTGCGATTACCTGACCAATATTCACCTGACTATGATACACTAGGACGTTGTTTCGTCATTTCGTTATTTCATCCGCCGTTATTACGCTCGGCGTTAAGACGAGATTGCACATATCAGCCACCATACGAAAGTGATCTATGAGGATCTGTGTCTCACGCTTTTAAAAAATAGTTCAGTAAATGTAACATTTACAGAACTCCATCATCCAAAAACACGTATACCAAACGAACAACAAGAACATAGATCGGTTGGCCTTTAGGGTTACCGCCGTTGAACGGTCAGTGGCAAGCCGGCTGCTGAAGGTTTAAGCCAGGTTCTAAGATACATCAAATCTCAGTCTTTCTATATATTATACATAAGCCACAAAGTAAGTACTCAATGACCTGGCAGGAACCAGAGCAACAAGATAATAAAACGTTAAGGGCACGACAATACAAGCTTGATGGTAACATTATACTACCACATGTACATGTATCTTAGTCAGGTGAATATTGGTCAGGTCATCGCACAGTCAAAGAGGGAAGAATGTGGCGAACTGTAATCGGGTCAACCACTTTACACGACATTCGTTGAAAGTTTCATAAACTTTGTTTATTAATGTTCTAATTTGTTCTGACAAAGACTATATGACAGTGATCATGGACAAGCGTGTTACGAATTTTGTGAATAATGTCACCATATAAGTCGAGTTGTGATAGTCCTTGTCGCAACACGTTCTTAAATTACGTTTATATTTTAAAATTAGATTAGGCCTTCGAAAATACATTTGTTGATTTTTTTCTTTTCAAATTGCATGGCAACGGTAGCCTTGATGGAATACAATGATTACGAATATTGAAGTCGTCAACTAGATTGAAAGAGCCAACACTAGATTGCCTTGACCTGCATGTCGAGCCTATACGATGACATTAAAGATCAAACAGAAGGACAGACTAATGCATTTAATCAATGTATCGCGACAAGACACTGAGATATAGAGATAATATCACTAAAATGATATGAATCATATTTCTAACGAAATAGAACCCGCCCATTAACAAAGTGGTTACCATGTCAGGTTGATGAAAAAAGCATACTCATACAGTTTGTTCAATATTCCAGCATTAGAAGCTGATGTTCAGAACTTGTATCCTAAACCGGAAGTCACCGATCTTTTTCGGACAAAGTATTTCACAGCGATAAACAATGGAATTACCATGTCAGGTCAATACGAGGAGCATACCATTGTAGTTTGATCAATATCCCTCCAATACAAGTTCAGATCAAGAACGTGTACACTAAACAGGAAGTGACCAACATTTCGAAGAAAGAAGCGATACAAATATGATTCTCCAAGCCAAGTAAATAAGAGAAACATGCTGATGCAGAGTATCTCACCAATAGAAACTGACATACAAAGCGTGTACCCCAAACCGTCCGTTACCTATATGTCGATATAGAATATTCTCGTCTAAGTGAGGATGATTAATGTCAAATTAGAAATCAGCTCTCTGTGTCATAGAAGTATAAGTAAAATTAGATATAAAAATCGAACAGGAAAAGTAGCATTCGAGGACGACAGTTAACCACAAACACACACACAGAAACGAAAAACAACTTTAAAGATGAATGAAAGACCAAATAAGACATCACAAACACAAAAGGGTTGACAATAGGACTACCGCCTTGGTACGGTCAGTGACAAAAAAGGCCGCTGTGGGTTTAAACTAGGATCTAGGGTGCACCAAACCTCACACTTACTCTACTGTCATCCCAATAAAACGGGACAGTATAAATAAGTAAATCCCCGCCACGATCTATTCTCTAATAAAAAAGGCAGCATTAATAGGCAATATAAGTAAAACACAAAAATACAAAAACACAATAGCCTAGAAAGACACAAAGAATACTATATCAACTGGTTTCCTTCATTTAACCATTTGCTCCATAGCGTCTAGTGAGTATAAATGCAAATTAAATTATTTCATAATTATATAAACTATATATTAACATTCCCAAATACTTTGTTTCCAATAGTTCCTGTATGCATTTATGTTTACCGTATATTATACACGTTACTCTAACACAAGTCACGTTTCTAATCATCCTTTTGACAGTAATTCACCTCGTAGGATACTTCGAGGTCTGTAACGTTGTTCTTGTACATGGTATAAAAGTTGCATACTGAAGCAGTTGAACGAAACTCAACAAATCAGAGGCGTCATGCGGTTTGTCCTATGCGGTTATAACTAGCTTCCATTTATATTAATACTCATTAGTCGTACCTCGGCGTGGTCTACTGATAGAGTGTTGTGGGTTCAATCCCCAAGTCATACCGAAAATGTCACCAGCTTGGTACGAGTATCTCTGTTGCTTGACGTTCAGCACATAAAAGGTAGGTTTAGGACTCTAGTGTAATGTGACTGGGTGGGGTATCATGCCATGTGTCTAGGTATCATTGCGGAGAGGATGCTTCCTTCGTTTCGTTTCGTTTCCTACAGTTGTATTTTGTTTCTACTACAAAGGCGGTGGCTTTGATTCAAAATGATAAATGCTTTTCAGACATTTATTACACACATTTGCCGATAACAGTTTCAAGAGTGTTATCATTCATACGTTATTTATTAATTGTTAGACAAAATCTTCGCACATCGTGATATTTTATCCCGACTTTATAGACCCCCTGTCAGTAGAACGTTAACGGAAAAAATCGGATCAGAGATTCCTGGCAATTTCGTCAAATATTAAAACACGGGAGCTCGGATAATGCATGCACAAAAAGGAGAGATTTCTTTTAATTGTCACGCGTATAATTATTTTGTTCTAATTCAAAGACATTTCCCATCTGCTAGACGTGCAAAACTACCCGTTTTTGGTACCTAACAAGTACTCATTATATGTTTGTATTATATGTTTTTCTTCATTATTGATTATTCAGATGGCGATATTGATGACGATGAACCCGATGTCGCCGATGCTGTTACTGTCAACGTGGTCGACGACAAGTAGATGTCAGATGTGTGCTTTCTGCCCTGTCGTCACCATATCACCATAATAAAGATTCAAGAATTGTATTAAACTGATTCTCGGTTAGTTCGGTCCAATTATTTCACATGAAACATTTTTAGAAGCGGATCTAACGTGGTGGGGAGTGAGACGCGACTTTTCTTTTTGAAACAAACAATACAAATGTGTTGGGAGCGTTCTCTGTTTTGGTCGTCTCATGAAGTTTTAACGGTTCAAATCCTGGATCCGCGCAATGTGTTTGTAATGTAAACATCTATATTAAGAGATCTGTCCTTATTCCGTAAAGTTGTTCTTTAATCAAAGAAACTAACCCTCATGTTGTAAATATCATATAACTAGGGCGTGACATTAATAAATATGTCTAGCAAACTGTCACTTTCAACGATACATACAATCAAGACTTAGTCTCTATATTTATGCAGCAGACTGAACGGCATGGGTACTGTACTGACATATTGAAGTGTTTGTTAAGGTGGGTCCATTACATTATTGTTAATACATAGCAGGTTTTACAAATTGTTTAACATCTGATAACTACCAAACTGATCCGCCAAGTCACACTGGTTGCGATGATAGCGCAACGGTTGCAGCCTAGGAACGTGACGGTCAGAAGTAAAATGGCGGACTCGGGCACATCAAATAAGTTTATATTACTTGAGATGTTTCCCCGATACCAAGGGTATTAACGAATGTCCTAAACATTCAATCAATGGTGTATAATTGATATGACCTAAATATCATTTAAAACGTAAAACGTCACTTCCGGAGCCTCTAGTTTGGCAATTTGGGCTATTCCGTAATAATTTCCCTGTTTTATTTATTTTACTCTACAAAGACGGGATGCCCCGATTTTTTAATCCAATACTATCTTGACTTTAAACCTCGTTAAAATACTGGGAAACATATTTTTTCATAAAGCAAACATGTCTGCCTATTTATATCATACAGCAACAACAGGAGTCGATTTTAAAGTTCTTTTGTATGACAGAACAAGTTCGTGTGTTCTTATTGTTGTTGTCAGAAGAGAAATGTTCAGGAAAGAATTTCTCCAAAAGAAAAAATAGCTCCTAGATAGATACCATGTATTGCGTGTGATCTATGTAGCAGACCATGTATGGAGACAAAGCTTGACATGGAAGAAATATTTCTCATTCAGCAGAGTGGGGCTGGCAGAAACTCGATTCAGGTATGTGTGTACATTACAAGGAGCAGCTGTCTACATGCACTGAGAATGGGTGAGAAATTGAATATGTAACCAATCAGCAATGAGAGTTCACAAACATATGTAGCCAATCATCATAAGCGTTCTTCAAATCACCGTTACTGGTGTATAGTACTATATTTGTATTGCGGGTTGCTGTAGGAATTTGTCAAACACCTACTAGCTTTTATTTCAAATTAGTTTAACTCCCTAGATGATCTAGATGGGGTTCCCAGTGGTCCTATGCCGGACGACATGAAATCGCGGTCTGGTAGGCCCATCAAGTTACCAGCCCGATATCTGGAATGATTCCGTCATCTCAGTCATATGGATGGTAATGGTAGCTCTGATCAGCTTGTACGTTTCGTCGTGGCCCCCATTATTTTCTATTGTCTGTATGATCTTACGATATATGGTAGTTGCCGCTTAGATCAGCTTGTACGTTTTATCTAGTCTGCCATTGTGATATATCTTGTGTAATATGGTTCTGGTTGTTAGTGTGGTGTAGATCAGCTTGTATGTTTTGTCTGCATCATACAACTAGCAGAACCATATATTATTTCTGTTTCTTACTGATTCTTATTTCTGTATCTGTTCATGTTGTATAGTGGTGGCAGTTTAGATCAGCTTGTATGTTTTGTCGAGACTGTCATTGCGGTACTTCTCGTCTAATTTGGTTCTGGTTGTTGTTGCGATGCAGATCAGCTTGTATGTTTTGTCTGAATTATACAGCTATCAGAACCATATATTATTCCTGTCTCTTACTGTTTGTATTTGTTCTTGTTGTATAGTGGTGACAGTTTGGATCAGCTTGTATGTTTTGTTGAGGCTGTCATTGCGGTACATCTCGCCTAATTTGGGTCTGGTTGTTGTTGTGATGCGGATCAGCTTGTATGTTTCGTCTGCCTTTGACAGCTATCAGAACCTGTATAAAGGTTAATTATTACAATCACACGTGCATGGTAGGATCAGCTAGGACGCTCCACCGCACGTGGCATATAAACTGTGGTCAAGTACCTTAATTCCGTATGACGAGATCAGCTTGTATGTTTCGTCTTGTTCATGTGGATCAAGAGACTTATAAACCCACCGATCATGAGATACTTGGATGTGGTTCTGGATCAGCTTGTATGTTCCGTCTAGATCTACATTTCACTATTTCGTCTTGTTCATGCGGATCAAGAGACTTTTAAACCCACCGATCATGAGATACTGGGATGTAATTCTGGATCAGCTTGTATGTTCCGTCTAGATCTACATTTCACTATTTCGGAAGATGGGTGGTGTATTTTACTAATTTTTAGCATTATTATCACTTGACTCGAAGTCAATTTTTATTGTACAGTAGTTTGAGTACTTTCATTATTTCCATAGGATGGCGGAAAACCGTAAAACTAGGCACTTGGAAAGATGCGAGGTGTGTGGAATATCGTCGAGACATCTGCGACGCCATTCTTTAAGGTCCCACATACCCTGGTATGTGGACCCAACTGCTGCATGTGCAGATTGTTTCCAGTCTGAAGGGTGTCAAACCCAGTTATTCAAATTTCACCACATGCATGGAAGATTCAGTGGGGAGGCCATGCTACTAACCTGGTTATATCTTGTCAATGGTGCTCTCTGGTTCTTAGTGGAATGTTCTGGCGTGTCCTCCCTATCTCAGTTGTTGTTACTGGTGGTTACGGAACACCAGTTTCCTTCCACTCTTCAATTTTCCAGAGATCAAATATTCTATCTCGGAGAACTCGATCGCAGAGCCGGGTCAGATCAAATTCCTGGACAATTATATAACACCATCTCACCTACACGGCCTTGTATTTTAACACATTATCACATTTTGACGCATCTTTTAAAGGGAGTACATCAGGCTTTTCAAAGGGGTCTAGGGGTCCGACTTAAAATTGACAAATAATACTATTTTCTATTTTAAAGCGCCTAAACATAATGAATGATCCTAAAACTGACCCCTTAGTTACAAGGAAATTCATTCTGTACCGTAATACGTGCTATCCTAGGTTACGCACCAGGGTTAATTTCAGCATTTTATGCCCGATTCCGTCCTAGCTATATGGTGTATTCGAAGTTTAAACCTTAACAATATGGTTCAAACATCATATTTTGATGGATATAAGTGTTTTATCATGAATTGGAACATTTTTATAATTTAAGATATTTCGAGAAAAATCCTGATGTACTCCCTTTAAGCCGTTTAACCCCTGATAAAATGTCCACGTTCCTAAGCCTTGAGCGATATGTTTTAAGCAATGGATCCAACCTGCCTGCGGGGCATCCCAGAATGAAAATGGCAGCTATTGATTCCCATTTTCATCTGGATGAGCTCTGCCGATCTAGTAAATTGTCATTGCAGCAGTTGGAGAGTTCGGTGATTACCCACGTGAACCTGAAGTTTGCCATTGCAAATTATGTTTACCCCACCAAATGGGGTTTTATTGAGGATCAGATGCAGGGGAATCCAAACATTAGGGTCACGGTGGGGGTTCATCCGCATCGGATCTATAGAAATGTTGCCGAAACTCTATTTTCCAGGTTGGAGAGTCTTGTCCAACGCCTTCCACAGCTCGTGGGAATTGGCGAGGTGGTCTTGACTTCACCACACGATGTCTCTGTAAGGCTACGCACAACCGAGCTCAGTGTCGTGGGGAGAAGATAGATGCACAACGTTGGTTCCTTCGGCAGGTTTTCTTGTTGGCAAAGAAGCTGGGAAAGACATTGGTGCTGCATGTCAGAGATGAAAATGATGGTAGCGCCTCTAAAGAAGTTCTAGCACTTCTCATAGAATTAGACATGACAAACATGCTAATTCATCGTCACTGTTTTGTAGGACATGACGAAGAACATAGGCAGTGGATCACAGCACTTCCACCTTGCTATTTCGGTCTTGCAAAGGCTTCTTTCGATAATGAAGGAACGGTCGGAGCCTTATTGTTACTACAAAAACCAGACCGAATACTCTTAGAGACCGACGCCCCTTACTTAGCAATGGACAAAAGACAATTTCCATTCAATCACCCATGGAATGTTTTCCATACAGCTGAGAGGGCAGCCGAGATATTTGGCATCTCGACGAATGAAATGTTGAGAAAATGCAACAAGAACGCAGCCAGAGTGTATGGGTTAAATTGGTAAACGGCTGACTGGGGCATTCTAAATCCTGTAAAGTATCGTTACTTTTAAAATAACCCCTCAGAGGATTTTCCTGGAAAGTTTATATAAGTTACCGGATTTGATTATTTGGCATGCAGGCACGATTGTAAAAAAAAAGAAAAAAAAAGAAAAAAAAAGAAAAAAGAAAATGGGATACAGATTCGCTACTGCGGGATCAGCTTGTATGTTTCGTCACGTGGTAGCTGAGACTGTAACTGTTAATAATTTAAAACCGGATACAAATCGGGTCTTTGCTTCTGAGTGATCAGATTGTATCATCACTCGGCAGCTAAGAAGAATTAATTTATATATTATATTGCATTTGTTGTTGGGAGGGGTATGCATGGTTTGCACAAGACAACTTCAGTAAGATCTTTAAATACTTAAATTAACTTTCCATTATTTTTGCATCTTAAACAGGTACTGGAACATGTGAATATGTGTAATGTAAGTAATATGTGTTGCTTTAGAAAGTGCACGTAGTTCTAGAAACATTTCAGAGATTACCAAATATGATACTTGTGGGAATATATATTTAATGTAATATATTAACTGAAATTAGTTGAGTTAATGTTGAACAGTGTACATGTAAAGACTATATATATAATTGTGTATGTATATAACTGTGAGTAGAACCTGCTATGACAAGGTCACACACAACAGTAATCCTAATATGTTAGAGTAGATTACCTACAAGTCCTGTAATCCCGTAGTACATTGTGGGTTTCTCTGGAGTGTCTGCTTGATAGATTTTGGTCGTGTAAAATGTTTTTATTTTCCCCTATTCTGGTTTTAGTTGCCAACTCTTCAAGGCTGCACTGATTTTGATTTATATATGTATATACTTTCTACCACTATATTTTGTTGTATCCTCCTGCCAGTCCATGCATGCAGCATATGTATGTATTGTATTACCGCTTTTAGTTTTGTTAGCAGTTGTGTTACTGCCATTTTATAGTTCTTGTTTAACTGTTTATTGTTGAAAGCTTATTTCAGACCTTATGTTAATGTTGCTTCATTTTAGACCTTCTGTTTTTCAGGTGCTATATTGAGCTTGTTTTAAATTTATGTATATAATGTAAAGTTCAATATTAGGGCTTTGTGAAAGTAACAATATTTGGCAACAGACAATACAATTACAGCCGTCATACTTTATATATTTAATTTTAGTAATCAATAATCTCACATGGGCAATTTCACTGGGGTTAAATATATTTAGATATGAGTTGTATAACGGTTACAAATTTAAGGATTATAATACTACTAAGGATAGCTAAATAGGGGCGTTAATAGTTCATTTGGTTTGGTTTATAATAATAATAATACACATGGAGTAAAGAGCCTTTGCAAACAAAGACGGAGTAGAGTGTTGTACTGGTCAATTAATGTCAACCACCTCAGCTGGGCCTCTGACAGTATAAGTGACCTCTCCCGGTATTCTCGGGTCAATGCTACGAACCAATCAACATCAAGTGTGACCTAGGACCAACAGTGACCATGAGAAGAGGTTCTCTTCGTTTCCAACCATCAACCTATCCAGACGTCTCAGACCTATACGGACAGGAACGGTACGAGGACGAGAGCATTATCTACCAACGTAAGTAAACCATTTTACTTACTGGTAATCATATAGACCCTTATGGCCTGTATAACAGTATGTTGTTGTGACTGATATGTTGTTTCCGCCTTTTTATGCGTAGAAATGAAAATAATACATATATGATATATACAATTAATTTTAAAATGCATTTATATCTTACTAATTGAAATTTGATAGTTTGATTTAATGAACAAATAAGAATAAGGCAGTTTAAATATTCTTTATGCTTACTATTATACTGGAAATAAAATTTCTGTATCTGTTAAACATCAGTATACAAAACTCTATCACTGTGCAAAGTTTGGTACTAGTATGTCGAAAAGTACAATTTCTCGACTATGAGCTCTGCTAAAACTTCGTTTTAGCTAGAAAATTCCGACTTCTGTAAGAAATGATTATTTAGCTTAGTCAACATTTATCGCAGTAGACGATTTCCGATGGTTTCGGGCATACTAGCGCAATGATGAATAGCGCTCGGCCATAGACTCCATTTTAATTGAATGCTCTCGCTTGCTCCGCAGAATTTCGACATTTTCCGGCAATTTCCGATTATTCGGTATTAGTAAACAAGCTAAGACAGACGTATGTCATGTTGTAATCTGGTTACAGTATAGCCTTGTTGTGTTGTAATTGGATTACGTCATTCAGGAGTCATAATACACAAACGTCAATTCCGATTAATGCATTTAAAAATAGTCTACGAAGGACTAAACGAACCAGATCAAGATGAATCCACGTTACTTTTGAATGTCTGAATGCACAGAATGGATCGCTGTGATATTTTATAATTGAACACTAGTTGATAGAAACTATTCCATCTAAAATTGTTTGCTCATTTGATAAATGCTAGAAAACAGTTATTTTATCAGATAAAGTTGTAGAGTCTATAAAATGTACCTCCTAACACCATTTACAGAATCTGTATTGAATTATGAATTGAACTAATTAAAAATACTCCTAAATAATATTGATGGAATCGAATTAACTCGCAAACTCTAACTCACTTAATATTGATTTCTATCAGGTTTATTGAAGCTATGCCTTTATATAACCAGGCAAAGATGTTAAGTCTGCTTTAGACATGGTATCATCCATGAAGGTAATTAAATAGACAGTTATCAGTCGTTATAGTAGGCATTCCAAGTGCCAAAAAACACACACTTTTTTATGGCATTTTATGGCATTTTAGAGTAGAATTTGGCATCCATGCGTCTTTATAGGATGCCACGGTAGGGGTCAATGCCACGGTAGGGGTAAATGCCAACTTTTTTTGTTTCTGAGGGTCAAAAACTAAGTCAAAGTTCAAAAGAGTGCAAAACAGACTATTTCAACCCTAATTAGAGTATATTATCAATTTCTGTTCAGTTATTTATGTATTTAACAATACGTAGTTGACGAGATCGTCATATATCGGCATGCTGATAATTTCTTCAAAGAACTGATTGTACTGATGCCTACTCACACTAAATAATCTTTGACATACTGTATGACCTTATACGGCCTGAATGTCAATGGCATCTGGCCCTACGGTGTTCGGGACAATCCAATAATTATCATGGTATCAATGAGACTTCTACTAAAAAAATTCCATTAACTCCAAAAAATAAGCGTTTTATTGCTTATGGGCCGCTTACTATTATTAAAGGTGCATGGTTTAAACACATTTATATCAAAGAAGACACGTAATATAACTAACATACATTACTATATGGATTGGAACGAAAACAGATTTCTTTAGGGGCTTTTTCGTTAAAAACTGCTTTATTTCATGCACAATATGTACATAACGGTTATATCAAATATGTTAACTCTCAGAAAAAATACACAGATACATGTATGTACAATTTAGAGACATAAAGAAAATAATAAGAAAAACTGACAGGAATTTCAAAACATTGCTAGAAAATGAAAGGTAACCTACTCATTTTAACACTCGGACATTACTGGAAATTACCGAATCCTGAATATGCCAAATATCAAAATCGACATCGTTTCCATAAACTACTCTCTAAATTGTTCACTAAAATATGTTAATTGCCGTAATGTATTTTCGGACAACTTCAATCATAGATGCATTTATGTCGGGAGACATCGTTGGCAGTACAAACAGGATAGTGTTTAGACATACTCAACATTATTAGTTATTAGGATTCGTGAATGTGAGCCCATGTTCCCTGTCAAGAATCCTAATAACGAATTTGTCATACTTCAAAGTTGTTACCATTTATTTAAAAACCCAGCCAAAAACACGTTTTAATTTTTATTGCGCCAATTTCTCCGTAACGAACCTCTAACTAGACGTTGTTTATTTTCGTGACGTCATCGCTCTAACGTCGTTTATTTCGCGGATTTTTAAACGAAATGCTGATTTATGTTTAATATTATCGCATACATACAATGAATACGCACCACAAAACAAATCCTTTTAAAAATTAGAATTTTAGGTGTATTGGACAAAATATGATATAATCCATATAACGAGTCGACATTCGTGCATATCTCATTACGTGATCCGAGTATTAACTTAATACCCCATTCAACCCCTTCTCAAAGAAGCGAAAACGGGGTTAGCTGAGGCATGAAATAGAACCTTAATTTCGGCTTAAAGTTTGTATATTATAAAATTAAAACATTTTATAGGTAATTTTAAACAAGTTATTGCATTTTTTCAGTAAAACATGTTTTTAAACGTGTTTTATAATCAAAATATCCGTTATAACATCCTGCTAATATAAACTTTCCCATCGCTTAATGGAATTAAGGCGGAACCCCTTAATGGGATTTATTGCATTCCACATTGGTGTTATGAAATGCACGTGCATTTACGGTTTTCTTCAGTAACATCGCACAAAGAAATAATTTTATCAAAAACATTCATAGCATAAAACTGTTAAACGTAAAACAATAAAAAGGTCAGTAAAGCCAAATGGAATTTATTCCGAGACAGATGAATGCAGCTTGAAATTTATTTGAACAGTTTGATTGTTATTATTATCCAGTGTAAACAATTTTAAATGACCTGGTAAATATCTGCGTAACTGCTTGTCACAAACATGTGAGACAAGTTAGGTATCAAAATTCAATACTTAAAAAAGAGGCCCAAAGAGGGCTTGTGGACGCTCTACTTGCTAAAACGATTCTTATATAAAGGGTCGTTGTCATAAAATTCCCATCAGTCCTTTTTTCAAAACATTGCAAATAAACAACAAAACAGCAACACTCACAACAGAAACTTAAACTCTTGAACCATACTAACAATTTAAAAAGGGGCCATAGTTCTAATTTGGTATGGTTATTCAGGGACTCGAGGCATAACACATGTAGTGGGCCCCTTTATACAGGCGGTCACAAACCATTTCATATAATTGGTGTACCTCGAGTCCCTAAATAACCATACTAAATTAGAACTAGGGGTTGTTTTTAGTAAAAACAGATGTCTCCCCTACAGGAGAAAGGGCCATAAATCCGCCAAATATCATTCAACTTGAACACGACGAAGGTATGTGCAACTAGGCTTGGTATTGGTCATTCCTACCAAGTTTGTTTAAATGAAATCCCCGGGGTAAAAAATGGCCATGTCCCGGGGGTCCAAAGTTTGTATATTTAGATTTTGCAAGTTTTTCATATAGACTTCTAGGAAAAAACATTAAAAAATCTTCTTCTCTGAGACCACAAGGCACAGAGCTCTCATGTATTACATGTAGCATCAGCTTATGGTCCTCTACTAAGTTTATTCAAATGGTGACCCTGGGGTCTAATTTGGCACCGCCCAGGTGGTCACAGTTTTACATAGATTTATATAGGATTTTATTTTTAAATCTTCTTCTCTGAAACTACAAGAGCCAGATGTTTAATATTTTGCACTTGCTATAAGCTTATGGTCCTCTACTAAGTTTGTTCAAATGATGACCCTGGTGTCAAATTTGACCCCGCCCCGGAGTCACAGTTTAAGATAGACTTATATTGAAAAAAATAATTAAAAAGTCTTTTTCTCTGGAACTACAAGAGCCAGAGGTTTAATATTTTGCATTTACTATACTCTTATGATCCTTTACCAAGTGTGTTCAAACAATTTAAACAAGAGACCATAGTTCTAATTTGGTATGGTTATTTAGTGACTCGAGGCATAACAATTGTAGTGGGGCCCCTTTATACAGGCGGTCAAAACCCATTTCATATAATTGATGTACCTCGAGTCCCTAAATAACCATACTAAATTAGAACTAGGGGATGTTTTTAGTAAAAACAGATGTCTCTCCTACATGAGAAAGGGCCATAAATCCGCCAAATGTCAGTCAACTTGAATACGACGAAGGTATGTGCAACTAGGCTTGGTAAAGGTCATTCCTACCAAGTTTCATGGAAATCCAGGCTGGAGATCAGGAGATGTAGTCGGGACAAAACTTATGTATTATAACTCCATGTCCACCGCCGTATGCATGCCATCTTCGGGATGGTTAAAATTGTGTACTATTGATTTTTTGAATATTGAGTTCTGCTCATCCCGGTGCTAGAGGGCGTGAGCGGTAGCTTGCATATTTCACTACCGCTCATGAACAGTCTCAATCAAACCGAGACTGCAATATTTCGTTTGTGTCGTTCTCGGCCGTTTCCAAGGGTCCATTATCATACTCTTTTTTATAACCTTTAAAGGGCCATAACTCCACCAAAAATCACCAAAAATCATTCAACAGGAACAAGACAATGATATAAGCAACCGAGTTTCGTTGAAAGCCGAATAGTGATTGAGGAGAACTAGTCTGACCAAAGTGTGTGTATTAAAACGTTTTAAAGTGCCACAACCCCACCAAATATCAAACTGCAATTAAGCTTGGTACTGAACATTCCTGCCAAGATTCATTGAAATTCAGCCAGAAGTTCGGGAGAACTAGTCCGGATAAAGTTTGTGTATAAGGGGCCATAACTCTGTCAAAATCAATAAACCGGAACATGGCAATGATATGCGCAACTAGGCCTGTTACTGATCATTCCTGCCAAGTTTCGTTGAAATCCAGCCAGGGTTTCAGGAGAACTAGTCTATACAATGTTAGTATATTAAAACACGTAAAGGGACATAACTCCACCAAAAGTATTTCAACTGGAACACGGCGACGATATGCACATCTAGGCTTGATACTGATCATCCTTGCCAAGTGTCGTTGAAATCCGGCCAGGGGTTCAGCAGAACTAGTCCGGAAAAATGTGTATTAACACCTTTAAAGAGCCATAACTCCGCCTAAAATCGTTCAAAAGAAACACGGAGATGATATGCACAACTAGGCTTGGTACTGATCATCATCGGGGTTCATCAGAACTAGTCCGGACAAAGTTCGTGTATTAAAACCTTGAAAGGGCCATAACTCCGCCAAAAATATTTTAACCCGAACACGGTGATGATTTGCAAAACTAGACTTGGTAATGATCATCCATGCAACGTTTCCCTGAAATCCGGCAAGGGATTCATGAGGACTAGTCCGGAGAATGTCTGTATAGCAAAACTTTTAAAGGGCCATAAAAACTGCCAAAAAGCATTCAACCGGAACATGATGACGATATACACAACTACAATGTAGGCTTGATGCTGATCATCCTTGCCAAGTTTCGTTGAAATCCGGCCGGGGGTTCAGCAGAACTAGTCCATACACATTATGTGCATTAAAACATTTAAAGGGCCATAACTCCGCCAAAAACCATTCAACCGGAACAAGGTGACGATATGTACAACTGAGCTTGGTACTGATCATCCCTGCAAAGTTTTGCTGAAATACGGCAATAAGAAGGACCTGTCATAACAATCTGGTAAAACTTGGTAAATATCAAATGAAACATGAAGGTGCTAGACTGTTGACATCAACAAGTTCACATATTTTTACATAATTCAAGGGACATAACCTCGGTGTTACATGTCCGATCTGGCTAGTTTTCGAACTTGCTCGAGCTTTTATCAATATCAACAATCTGGCAAAGATTGGTAAATGTAGAATGCAAATTGGAGGCGCTATAGTGTTGACAAGACAAAATATAGCAATTTTCGTTAATTCAAAGGCAATAACTCCGGTGTTACTGGTCCGATCTGGCTGGTTTTCATGCTCGTCCAAGCTATCGTTAATATTAAAAGTCTGGTAAAGCTTAGTAAGATAGGATGAAAAATGGAAGCGCTAGAGTGTTGACAAGACAAAATATAGCAATTTTCGTTAATTCAAAGGCTATAACTTGACATAAACATCCTGTAAAGCTTGGTAAAGATCGGATGAAAAATGGAGGCGCTTTAGTGTTAAGACAAAATATAGCAAATTTCGTTATTTCAATCATGACAATAACTCCGGTGTTACTGGTCCGATTTCAAACGTATTTGAGCTTTCATTGATATTAATAATCTGGTAAAGTTTGATAAAGATCGGTTGAAAAATGGACGCACTAAAGTGTTGACAATACAAAATATAGCTATATGTTCGTTAATTCAAGGGCAATAACTTCAGTGTTAGGTGGTTTACGAATTCGTCTGAGCTTTCATTGATATTAATCATTGGGTAAATGTTAATAAAGATCGGATGAAAAACGGAGGCTCTAGAGTGTTGACGAGACAAAATATAGAAATTTTCGTTAATTCAAGGGCAATAACTCCCGTGTCACTGGTCCGATCTGGCTGGTTTTTGAACTCCTCCGAGGTTTTACTGATATTAATAATCTGCTAAAGTTTGGTAAGATGAAGGTGCTAGAGTGTTGATATCAACAAGTTAACGGATGACGGACGGACGGACGGACGACAGACAAAGGAATATGGCATAAGCCCTACTGGCCTTTTGGCCCAGTAGAGCTAAAAATAGAAAGTATTGGCTCAGCGGTTTTATTCCAAATGGTTTGCAAATAATCCAACAGCATACACATATGGAGTAAATGGTGCGTTTTCATTGAGTTTCAGTATATATATCAATATATTAAGGAATGTGAGCAAACCGCATTCAAACAATATATTTACATCAAACATAACACAAAATGAGGGAATTGTAATGCAGTTTGCGAATAATGGTTTGACAATTAGTTAACTAATAGAGTCTTTGAAACATTTGTACCGTAATTGTTGAATATTAACCTTTTCTATTACCAGAAAGAATTTAGAAAAATGAACCAAGGACAGAAAATCATAATGGAAACTAAAAAGAAATGTATAATTTTGTTTATCGGTTTTAACACAATGTAATGAGTTTCATATGATGTTTAATAGTCAATATTGAAATTGTAGATAACTGGAACAAAACACAAATATTACAATAAAAGGAAGAAAGACGATAAAAGACACCCACACACCCACACACAATTCCTAATATGATCGGAATTTCAGATCTAGAGTGAAATTTGGTCAGGAATACTATTCTGATGTTAACGCGAACCGGGGATTCCCACACACTCCCACCCGCTACCCTCATACACATATAATTATTAACATACATATATACACACACTCATACATCTCTATACATTCTGAGCGTCTCCGTGGCCGAATGGTTAACGACGTTGCGTTCTAAACCTTCGCCTCTCACCGCTTCGGGTTCGAATCCCACTGGAAGCTCGACTTATAAGTGAGGATGTGTCGATACTTACGGATGGCGGGAGGTGTACAGTACTGGTTCCACCCAGGAAAGTGGGTGGTCTGCCTCGACCACAAAAAATCGACCGTCATATATTTCCTTACATTTGTTGAAAATGACGTAAAACACCATACAAACACACAAACAAACAAACAAACAATACATTATATACTTGAATATGTATACTTGATGTATTTGTGGACGATACATACAATTTCGGAGTTCGTAGTATCATTTAGGTTGAACTGCCATTCAGTAGCAAGTCATTTTTGATATGCGTGACATCAACAAGATTGGCTAGGGTATCAAGTAAGTCATTTCTATATTGGTTGTAGAGTGAGGGCCACTTTTCGGACACATTGTCGTATCTGTCAAGAAGTAGTCAAAGCATTGCTTATTTAGATTAATTGAGTTATTTCTTAGCTGACAAAGGATGATGGTTTCATACCTATTTCCTATATTACAGGGATATGGACTGTTAGTTCTATGTTCAATAACCTTTAGATTATGTTACATTGTTCAACCGATGGTGCGTTTTTTTGCGTCTAACAGTTAAGCAAACCACAATTTAAGTGTACTCGGTATAAAGCTATTGTACTATTACAAAAACAAAGAGGGGACTCAAGTTTAATCCTGAAGTTTGAATGTTCTAATTGTAGTTTAATATTGGCTGGATTAAGTTATACACGCAATCTGGACTTATGACATGAATTATTTTGTAAATAGTAAATATAGATAGGACGACAGTCAACCACAAACACACACAGAAACAAAGAACAAATTTAAAGATGAATAAAAGGCCAAATAAGACATTACAAACACAAAAGGGTTGACAATAGGGCTACCGCCTTGGAACGGTCAGTGGCAAAAAAACGCTGGGGGTTTAAACCAGGTTCTAGGGTGCACCAAGCCTCACACTTACCCTACTGTCAACCCAACAAAACGGGACAGTGTAAATAAAGAAACCCCCGCCATGCACTATTCTCTAACCATCAAGGCAGCATTAATAGGCAAAATAAGTAAAACACAAAGATGCTCGTGTATATATAAATACAAAAAAACTCAAATAAAACAATAGCCTAGACAGCCACAAAGAAGGAACTCAGTAATTTGGCAGTAATGATATTTTCTTCTTTTGCTAATATTTCTAAGTTCAATTAAGTATATAGATTAAGTACGATCTAGAGGAGCTGCACCAGAGGTCTGTTATTATTCGTACTTCTTCGACTTTGATGCTCTCTAATAGGTCAAATTCTCCCTGTCTAAAGTTATCACATGCTACATCACTATATTCAAATAAATGCCTTATGCAGGCGATATATATTGTAATAGAGAATGTCTGTCTAGTTTGTATTTGAGCATTCTTAGAATGTTAAACCGTGCGCATGCTTTTTCGTGTATATTTTCTATTTGATGCAACCAAATTGCATTTTACTGAATTGTTAATCGAAGGTGACAGTGTGACGCTACATCTTGTACTATATCATTTTCAAAATAGTCTGATAGCTGGTTATCAGTTCTTATAGTGGAAACCTCAGACTCATTATGGAAGATAGCATCTTTTGGAGAATATGCGTTAAGATTGATATGAAATTAATCAGTTACTATGCCAATATATTACTGTACCAGAGAAACTATCAACTTTAGCAAATTCTCCAATTTATAGTTTCCATGGCAACAAATGGCGGCAACTTTGATTCTGTGAATGGAAAGGACTAGTAAAATGGTCATTTTGTTCCATACCAATGCATTTTCACAATTAAAAGAAACAAAAAAACAAAACAAAAACAACAATTGTTTTGCATTTAAGGGGCACAGCTTAAGTTAGACCCACAAACGTGAATATCGATGGGTTCCTCTGCCATCTCCAGAACCCCAGTTCATTTTATCTCCTCAGGTTTTTAAGCGGTATAAACGTTCATTTTTAACAATTACCTACATTCACTTACTGACACAGAACAATCCATGCAGGATAGTTCACAAACGATTTTGGTTATGGTTTTGCTATGGACATATTGAAATATATACTGTTGTTTTGAAAGGTATTCATGTTTTCATCGCCTTTAAAACCAGTGCATCACAATATTGTCGCAAACATCCAAATACACTATTAATATTTATTTTATTTTTATCATCAACTTTGAATGGGCAGACAGTATGTACCTGTTAAATGCGATACGCATACATTCATAATGCAAGTCAGGATTATGTAATATTTACATATCCGTGCAAAAAGGGTCACGTATTTCACTGCACATCAATCAATGCAGCTCACTGTATATCATCGAGAAACAAAAGGAAGACAAACGACGACACACATGCGTGAATGTTTTTTCTTTTGTGAATCTGCTGTGTATCGTTCAGTAGAATTTTGGAAGTTTCAATGCATCATGTATGCATATATGCATATTACACAGATATCTGTTCTCCCATCTAATGGTCATACACAAAACCAGGTAAATCGTTTTGTTTATTATCATCATCATCGATCACAGGGAAGGTCGTAGAAACACCAAATCAGACTTAAACTTCAGCTTAACAAAGCTAATATATCTGATAATAGCGCTTCTTTTCTTGATTTACATCTCTCGATTGAAAATGATGACATAATTAGCAAAATCTATGACAAGAGAGATGATTTTAATTTTGACATTGTTAATTATCCCCACTTGGATGGGGATGTTCCCCAAGCAACTTCTTATGGGGTGTATGTGTCTCAACTTATTCGTTTTTCAAGAGCTTGTACTCGAGTTGAGGACTTTAATATTCGTAATCTTTGTATAACTAAAAAGCTACTCAATCAGGGTTACGGTTACCATAAACTTCGTAAAACCTTTGCAAAATTTTATTATCGTAACCCTGATCTTCTTTCCAAATATAAAAGTAATTAAAGGACGCTTCTGCGACAAGGACTACCACAACCTGACTTCTATGGTGATGTGATTTATAAACTTCTTAAGATTCTTGGTCATGATCATTTTCATACTATCTTTGTTAAACTTGTTAAAAAGTTTATCAAAAGTGGTTATGACCCTATCATTTTGAAACGTACTGCACGCTTGGTGGTGGACCCTTTTACAGTTCGCCACTATGCTTTCCTCTTTAATTGTACGATGACCGGACATGCTGTGGATCCTATGATGACGCCTACCTAAAGCCCATTGGGACGGAGGCGTTTGATGTTTGTCTATGACCTTTCTTGTCGTGCCCTTAATGGTGTATTCTCTTGTTGCTCTGGCTTCTGCCAAGTCATTGAGTACCTTCATTGTGGCTTTCTAGGCTATTGTTTTTTGTATTATATTTACACGAGCATATTTGTGTTTTACTTATATTGCCTATTGATGCTGCCTTGTTGGTTAGAGATTATATCATGGCGTGGATGTCTTTATTTACACTGTCCTGTTTTAATGGGATGACAGTAGGGTAAGTGTGAGGTTTGGTGCACCCTAGAACCGGTTTAAACCCCCAGTGGCCTACTTTGCCACTGACTGTTCCATGGCGGTAGTCCTATTGTCAACCCTTTTGTGTTTGTGATGTCATTTGCATTTTGTATTACAATTGCCTTCTTGTTTGTCTGTTTGCGTGTTTGTTTCTGTGTTTTGTGGTGGACTGTCCTCCTTGAATGCTACTTTCCCTGTCCGATCTTTTTATATTTCTTTGATGCTTCATTTCTCTTATTTCAGCGACGAAGCTACAAATTGTTACAGGGGTCAGGGGATATGATCTCTGGTTGAAAATAAGAATGCAGTTCCTGCTTCCAGTTGATTAAAACATCACCAAGACATTCATTTTTTAACTTCTTTGCATTTTAGAAATATTCTAATTCAGTCATACCAAGTTAATAGTATTATTATAGTTATTTGATAAAATTCAGTCTCAGTTTGATTTTATTGAAAGTAATCATTCTATATGATTCGTTACGATGTGTTCGTGCTTGCATTTATTTAGTTGTTTACCCACCCGTTGACGGGCACTTGTTGATCTTTATATAGATCTACATAGTTAATATTATTTTACCATATCAAGCCTTATCTGTACATAATTTTACCTGTACATCGTTATCGTACTCTTTAATAATTGACTATTTTATTGTTCATTTACATCCGTTTTGACGCCAAATCTTACCTGTTCCAGTCGGCGTGCCGTAAAACGCCATTTATCCATCATTCTTTTATTATAACTGGCACTTTGTGTGTAAGATCTTTGTGTGTAAGCCACAGTCCCCATGTTGTGTTGCCGGGGTAGAATACAACCACTGCAAGTCCCGCTAGAGGCATATTATCATTTTTTATCCATGCTCATTCAATATCATAACTCATGTTCATCATGACACCGCTTATAAATCGTAAATGGAGTGTCTACTCCACTTTTTTTTGACTGTTGAATGCTAAAGTGATGAAAGAATTAACCTCGCAATATTGTTTTCAGTAATAAAATATTTGGCATAACTTTCATGACAGTTACTATAAAATATATCAACCATATCAACGGGATCAGTTTCAAATATACTCTCTAAATATCATATAGCTCCCTTCGTTCAACATTGCACTTGGTTAAACACCCCAACACGTTTGATTACAGTGTAAACAAAGAATCACTATTGTACAGGGATTATGGTCATAAAACATGAACTACAATTAATGTGTTTGAACCATAATTATTTGAAATTGTTGAAAATGTGGTCAAAATAGGTAAAATAATTTATGAAGAAATGGTATTTGTCCTACTCTGCTCAGTTAGGGAAAGTGATCAGCAAACGTAGGAATAGAGGCCGGTGTTTGGTTAAAACATCTAAGTTGCAGGAGTTCATAAAATTAGTACGGCGTTTTATAAACCTCACTTTTCTTTCTCCGTCTAAAGTTATTTTTGTTCAAAACCTGGTATGGTACATTTTGTAAATACGGACTATACATTCTTCAGCGCGAGACAAGGTCTTGCTATTTTAAGTCTATGGGTCACAGTTGAGAAAACTATTCTAAGGAAGTAATATTAAATGTCAACAAAATCAAAATCAATCTTCTGTAAAACATTTAATTTGTGGAAATCTATCATTCCCCGTTTTCAATAAGAGCACATCTGTGACATAACGAAATACCAAACGTTCAGACTAAATAATGAGTTTTACGATATCCCTGACTATCTTCTAATTTAGTGGCATATTTGTTCAGAGTACAGTTACAGCCAATAAATAACAGGAAACTGCACTTACAACAGTTTATAATGAAATAAATAATTAAATCTCTTTAAGAACCTTAAGAACAGCTTTCGACTGCTTAGAGCTCATGGATCTCATAACTTCATTTGAATTTTTTTACGGTCGCTCAGAGACCTAATAACAAATAGATTGGACACTACGAAATTCATCTAAATTCCAATAGGCACATTTTGAAAATTTCCCAAAATATTTCCCAAATTTAAACACACATATCATGAAGAGTTTTATAGATACAAGTTCAAGTATGCCAAATCCCATCTCAAATTTATTTTTCTTTCTAATGATAATTTTGTTTTCTCTTACTTTAGAGCAAAAAAGTAGTTTGACAGAATCTTTAGCCATGTCAAAACCTTGATTTTTAAGAGAAAAGCGAAAAAATATGACATTTTTAACTTTAAACATGTTTTTATACAATTTATTATTTTGAAAATAAACATAAATTATTATAATTCCATTTTGCTATTCACTATGAATCTTCTGAATGTATTTTCATCAAAATCAGTGAATAATTGAGAGAAGATAGGAAATGTTAAGGTCCACGTGATATTTTGGTTTCTTCATTGGTTAAGATAGGAAGTTGACTGTCTGTTTATTAATATGTCTGTGGGTGGCTTCATCATTGCAACATTATGCTTTGACCCCATACGCACTGAACATGTCTTGTCAAAATTGAAATACATTTTGTTTATTAAAAAGTAATTAAAGCCTTCTAAACATAAGCATTGATTCTATAACACATTGCTTTGAGTTTGTTCTGAGTATTGCTTCATCATCGGCCGACATATCAGATAAATTGTACTTTTACGACATTGTGCATTACCTGCTGCGAATTCAATGTTTACAAGTTTGAGTGTTATTTCCTGTCATTTGAAGTTATTCTGGAAAAAACTACACTGAATGTCATCTTAACGTTACCAGGAATCCAATCATGTACGTGTGAGAACTATCATCGTGTACATTGAGGTCTATTTTTTTTAATTTGGTTTCCTAATAAAAAAATGTCATTGACAACAACAATACACTCCCTGCGTCGCACGTTACTGACATTATTACTTTGCGTGTAGTAAACTGATATTATATTTTACCTACACTCATTAACGTCTCATAGACGTTAAACAATTCGTTCTGTTACTCGCTGATGACGTAATGGTGTTAAGCATGTTGTATTATTATTCAGCTGCCAAAGGCAGCTGACTCTTATATGGTTTTAGAATATGTCTATGGTTAACAGACTGTGAATCATGTAGCCGACAATAAGCATGCATTACAACTTCAATTCCTAGGGAACCCGTCTAAAAAACTTGAATGGTATAAACACATATTTTTCAATGTTCAAACCTGTCACAGGATGACCTTAGTGGTTGGGCTAACTCAGGAAAGAATCAATGACGGTGAATGCATTTACATAAGTTTAATGCAACTTTTAAAATATGTCTAATATATATATAAATTTATTGTTAAATAAATGCTTTTATGACAACTAGCTTAGATAATGTTAGCTTATCATATATTCTTATGGTAAACAATGTTTTTATATCGTCACAAATAGGTAGAAATCTGTGTGTATGTTATGCCGTGTACATCTTATAGTAAGGCATGTGTTCGTGTGTTTGTTATGCCGTGCCACGCTCTGTCACAGGATGACCTTAGTGGTTGGGCTAACTCAGGAAAGAATCAATGACGGTGAATGCATTTACATAAGTTTAATGCAACTTTTAAAATATGTTTAATATATATACAATTATCTAAAAAAACAAGCGAATACACAAATGAACTATGAAAAGAATGTTCTCCTGAACGTTTAAGACGTTCTTAGTATTGTTATAAATACTGAATGTCTAAGACACTGAAGTGTTGTTAAAGCTATAACAATGTTGATCTAGCGCGATAACTGTGATGCGCGAGAGCTCATGAAGATGATGATGCGCGAATTCAATGGATGATTGTCATCAAATGCCTTCTGTAAGGGTTGATGACGCGATGCAATGACAGTTAATCTCCACTGAGATTGTGAATGATATTCCTCCAGTGAGGACTGGTAACGGGCCCACCTTGTGTCCCGGGGGTTATCGTTAGTAAAACCTGGCTGCGCAGGTACGGGGACCGTCTCCACCGCTTGTAACGTTATTCGTGGAAGCTTAGCTCCACTCCTGGATATCCAAACCTAGATGGCTTACTCCAACCCTGGATGGCTTATATCCTGGATGGCTTATTTCCAACCCTGGATGGCTTATATCCTGGATGGCTTATTTCCAACCCTGGATGGCTTATATCCTGGATTATCCTGGATGGCTTATATCCTGGATGGCTTAGGCTGTAATTATACATACGTTTTAGCTGTCGGTTTACAAACATAACAATCTTGCATAATTATCATTACCCAAACAAATCATTATTCAATCAATATATGTAAGCTGTACTAATGATGAGTAGCAATGTATACATATTCTACAACGCCATGTATACGCTATGTACGTCGCTGTTAATCAATGCCCCTAATACATGTAATATAAACATGATCAAATAACTCATATATTACACTCACTGAGTTATGTTTGCACGCAATGTTAACAATCGTGTATTACAATCACTGAGTTATACGCCAACGTTAACTAATGCACCTATTATCCACTGTTATCAAATTAATATTGTTTTACAATTAATGATCAATTACAATAATTACATCTAATAAAGTAACTTCAAAATCATATGCTAGTCTAAAGTTATGTTTGAGAAACATCAATGCTAACCGGATGTCGTAACCGCCAAACAAGATGGCGCCGCCCACTGAATACAAATATACGATAAAAGTTTGATAAAACTACTAACCACATGTTGCCTGTGAAATTTGCCGTCCAATCTCTGTTCCAACAAAGTACTTTCGATGATCCCGGCGAAAGCTAGAAGACAATGGGTTTTATAGCAAACATTACGCCCAAATCATTATTTGCCCCGTTCAGTCCGTGACAAACGTGGCTAAATCTACAGTATTGAATCTACACGCGAGGCCCTTATACAATTTTGCCGTTTAAGGAAAATATACCTATACGTTTACATGCATTAGCACAAAACTAAACTTATGACACGGCCTCTCTGGCGGCCACTTAAAATGTGCACGCTTTTACGTGTTACATGAATAGATCATGAATATTGTGAAATTGTTTCACCTCGAACAATAGATTTTGGGTGTAACCGATACAAGAGCTATATACGACCAGTACGCTCTACCCGTGACATTTTGTGACAACATCTCCCCACTTAAAGAAAGTGCTACACTTTTAAAATTCAACAAAATGATAATTAATATTTACACGTTAAGAAACTATTAATTCTTCTGAGCAAATGAGCGACAAAACGTACAAGCTGATCGCTCAATCGCTTGAGTATATAAATATTACTACCGAGGGATGCAACCTTCAGCCAGTACAACGACCGTCTTCCGGAAAACATCCACTGCAGTTATAACCCAACTATAACATGTAATTACAATTTCAACACTATTCTACAATTGTACACTACCCTGTCGTAACATATACTACTATTGTACAATACACTGCAATACACTATTGTATTAAACCGGTCATTATGTGCGGCGACTTAAATAGTCTGCCCCAATATTGTGCTTTCCTCGGTCTATTACCCCGACTCTACTGTTACTAATAACACTACTTCCTGTCACTACAAGAACTCCAACTTTACACATTGCATCCATCGCATTACCAGTATACTGTTTGCGAAATGGCGTAGGGTCTCTCCTTTCCCTAATCGGCTTTGCTAAAGTGTGCTTAAAGCTACACTGCACTACATCTGTTGGTCTCGACTTATCGGACCGAACAGTACTACACTCAGAGTCTAAACGACTTACCTCTCGTTTCTCTGCTACACTAAGCATGCCCGATATGTCTACATCGGCTGCTCTCTCCCTACCTACACTAGTGGGAAAATACATGGGACTAGTGTCCTCACTACTGTCTTCCTCACTATCCTCAATAACTGCAACATTAACTACGGTTAACACCCCTTGTTGCCCATTATCGGTTCTACTGATATACTCTTTCAGCATATTCGCATGAAAGGTCTTTAACTTTCCGTTTATCTCGATACGGTAATCCATAGTGTTCACTATCCCTCTAACGTAAAACGGACCTTTCCATTGTAATAACAACTTGTTATTGTCAGTCGGGAGTAACAGTAACACCTGGTCATCTATCTTAAACTTCCTAGCTCTAGCTTTCTGGTCATAGTAGCGTTTGTACTTGGTACTTGCCTTAACTAACTGACTTTGAGCTATCTTACAAGTCTCCTCTAGTTTCTCCTTCAGATCTAAAACATACTGATATGTAGTCTTAACCTCATCACTATCTACTTCACCTGCCCACATCTCTCTAAGAATCCTCATGGGACCTCTAACTGACCTACCGTACAATAACTCAAACGGAGAAAATCCTAAACTCTCTTGTGGAACCTCTCTAAATGCAAACAATAAAGCATTGAGATACTTGTCCCAATCTTTGGGTCTCTCGGTACACATACGCCGTAACATTTGCTTTAACGTCCCGTTAAATCGTTCGACTAACCCGTTACACATAGGGTGATATGGTGTTGTCATGATTTGACGCAAAGACAATAACCTGCTTACTTCAGCCATAAGTTCTGACGTAAACTGTGACCCACAATCAGTCAGCATTTCCTCTGGTACACCTAGCCTACTGAACATATCAACTAATGCCTCAGCTACTCTCTCAGTTTCAATTGAGGGCAATGCGACTGCCTCCGGATACCTAGTTGCATAGTCTACCATGGTTAAAATGTACCTATTTTTCCTATCCGACACTGGAAAAATTGGTCCAACTATGTCTACGGCTACCCTCTTAAATGGTGTATCTATCAGTGGCATCTGACCTAAATGTACTTTGGTCACTCGACCTTTTGGTACTGTCCTTTGGCATACATCGCAGGACCTACAATACCTAGTTACATCTCCACTAACGCCTGGCCAATAAAATTCTGCCAATACTCTATCTGACGTTTTCTTTACGCCTAAATGACCTCCCATAATCGACTCATGAGCTACCTTAAGCACTGTCGTTCTATACTGGGTAGGAACCACTAATTGGTGAAACTGTCTACTACCACTATCTTCAAATTCTCTGTACAATAACCTATTCTTATGTACAAACTTACAACTACCGGACCCTTTACACTTCTTCACTACACCATCCTTGGCCTTCACCTTACAAGGACCTAATGACTCGTCTTGAGTTTGTGCTTCTATAAACTCCGCTTTGGATATGTCACCTACGGCTGCAGGAACCTTTAATTTTCTATAAGCCTGAGCTTGCTTCTGAACCTGCGCTCTAGTCTCTACGGCATTACTTATGCTACTTCTAAAATCGGACATTACCGGAAGTACTGAACCTTCTATGTTCCCCATCGTTAAATCATACATCGGGTCGTCCATACATAGTGCCTCTGTGGATAGTCTACTTTCTAATTCTAGCTTCTCTTTAGCTAATCTACTTTCTACTTCTAACCTATCTTTCTCTTCATCCCTTTCCCGCTTTGCTAATTCTCTTTCCTTAAGTCTAAATTCCCTTTCCCTAGCCTGTTCGTCTTTAACAAAGGTTCTAAGCTCCTCTCCAGCATACCCTAACTCCTTACCCATTTCCGTAAGATCCTTTATGGACGTCATGTCTATAGACATGGTGAACTACACACTACGATAATTACAATACACACGTCACTAATAATTCTACTCAACTAACTACTAATGGTAAGTCACTGTGTCCTCAGTAAATACCTGGGCATCATCATAGGACAAGTTACATACACATTTGTACTAGCGCTAACTACTAACGATTATGTGTAGATAGTATCTAGCTTCCACAAAACATATGCACTACATAAGATATCTTAATTTGATATTGGACATAAACCTTAAACAATCATCGAAATGTGTATAACATGTACATGTATATTTACTTCTCCCATCAATATAAGTATACTCGAGTGTCACAGCATGAGTAGAACGTCTTGTTCGCCAACCTAATTGGATACTATGTGTATATCAAGGGAGGTAAAAACAAACACCCAAATTATTGAGCAAAAGTGCCTCAGACCCACTCGTGTAGACCACTGCGACCTCGCGCCAAGGAAAGAACGGACAAAACAACAGTTTGGACTCACCCTACCCTTGTCGTGTCTTGTCTTCCAAGCTGTGGCCGTGATCGTCAACAGTCGCCTTGATGGATCAGAGGGTGGTACACAATTCTAAAATAATAAGTAGAGATTTAGTATATCATAATAAAGATCACTTATTGATTCTTTCCCTCCGTAGTCGCCCAAAATCCCACTTCTCTGAAAACCAGTTGTCACAGGATGACCTTAGTGGTTGGGCTAACTCAGGAAAGAATCAATGACGGTGAATGCATTTACATAAGTTTAATGCAACTTTTAAAATATGTTTAATATATATACAATTATCTAAAAAAACAAGCGAATACACAAATGAACTATGAAAAGAATGTTCTCCTGAACGTTTAAGACGTTCTTAGTATTGTTATAAATACTGAATGTCTAAGACACTGAAGTGTTGTTAAAGCTATAACAATGTTGATCTAGGCGCGATAACTGTGATGCGCGAGAGCTCATGAAGATGATGATGCGCGAATTCAATGGATGATTGTCATCAAATGCCTTCTGTAAGGGTTGATGACGCGATGCAATGACAGTTAATCTCCACTGAGATTGTGAATGATATTCCTCCAGTGAGGACTGGTAACGGGCCCACCTTGTGTCCCGGGGGTTATCGTTAGTAAAACCTGGCTGCGCAGGTACGGGGACCGTCTCCACCGCTTGTAACGTTATTCGTGGAAGCTTAGCTCCACTCCTGGATATCCAAACCTAGATGGCTTACTCCAACCCTGGATGGCTTATATCCTGGATGGCTTATTTCCAACCCTGGATGGCTTATATCCTGGATGGCTTATTTCCAACCCTGGATGGCTTATATCCTGGATTATCCTGGATGGCTTATATCCTGGATGGCTTAGGCTGTAATTATACATACGTTTTAGCTGTCGGTTTACAAACATAACAATCTTGCATAATTATCATTACCCAAACAAATCATTATTCAATCAATATATGTAAGCTGTACTAATGATGAGTAGCAATGTATACATATTCTACAACGCCATGTATACGCTATGTACGTCGCTGTTAATCAATGCCCCTAATACATGTAATATAAACATGATCAAATAACTCATATATTACACTCACTGAGTTATGTTTGCACGCAATGTTAACAATCGTGTATTACAATCACTGAGTTATACGCCAACGTTAACTAATGCACCTATTATCCACTGTTATCAAATTAATATTGTTTTACAATTAATGATCAATTACAATAATTACATCTAATAAAGTAACTTCAAAATCATATGCTAGTCTAAAGTTATGTTTGAGAAACATCAATGCTAACCGGATGTCGTAACCGCCAAACAAGATGGCGCCGCCCACTGAATACAAATATACGATAAAAGTTTGATAAAACTACTAACCACATGTTGCCTGTGAAATTTGCCGTCCAATCTCTGTTCCAACAAAGTACTTTCGATGATCCCGGCGAAAGCTAGAAGACAATGGGTTTTATAGCAAACATTACGCCCAAATCATTATTTCCCCCGTTCAGTCCGTGACAAACGTGGCTAAATCTACAGTATTGAATCTACACGCGAGGCCCTTATACAATTTTGCCGTTTAAGGAAAATATACCTATACGTTTACATGCATTAGCACAAAACTAAACTTATGACACGGCCTCTCTGGCGGCCACTTAAAATGTGCACGCTTTTACGTGTTACATGAATAGATCATGAATATTGTGAAATTGTTTCACCTCGAACAATAGATTTTGGGTGTAACCGATACAAGAGCTATATACGACCAGTACGCTCTACCCGTGACATTTTGTGACACGCTCATGATATACACAGCCGCGTTTCCGTTGGAAGAAAATAAAACACAAAGGAATTTTCCAAACCGTACTTTTTGGCGGATTTACTATATATATCCGATTATTTACGGTAATCATCATATGTCTTATGATGGGTTGTTACTTTGTCTAGTGTTTTATTAATTTCCCACCATCCCACCCTTACACACATATTTCTCTTTTATATCTCATGTTAAACATTACATGCATTTGCTATGTTAATCATTCCTTGAATTGTTAGTCATTACATGATTTGCTATGTTAATCATTACATGTACTTTCTATGGTGGGCGTTTATATAGATCCCCACCTTTGATGTTACTAACTATTAATTCATATAGTTCAAGGAATTAAACATTAAACATGTTTGGTATGTTTTGAAAACTTCAAATATGTCATTTAATAAATAAATGGCCGTTTCAATTTCATATCATATTATGTTGTTTTTTCTTTCCAATTTAATTAAACTATGATAGACACTTCAAACCGAGCGCAACTAAGTGAGTGTAGGGTTATATAAATAGTGCATTAGTAAGGTTGGCATAAATACAATTATCTAAAAAAACAAGCGAATACACAAATGAACTATGAAAAGAATGTCCTCCTGAACGTTTAAGACGTTCTTAGTATTGTTATAAATACTGAATGTCTAAGACACTAAAGTGTTGTTAAAGCTATAACAATGTTGATCTAGCGCGATAACTGTGATGCGCGAGAGCTCATGAAGATGATGATGCGCGAATTCAATGGATGATTGTCATCAAATGCCTTCTGTAAGGGTTGATGACGCGATGCAATGATAGTTAACCTCCACTGAGATTGTGAGTGATATTCCTCCAGTGATGATTGGTAACGGGCCCACCTTGTGTCCCGGAGGTTGTCGTTAGTAAAACCTGGCTGTGCAGGTACGGGGACCGTCTCCACCGCTTGTAACGTTAATCGTGGAAGCTTAGCTCCACTCCTGGATATCCAAACCTAGATGGCTTACTCCAACCCTGGATGGCTTATATCCTGGATGGCTTATTTCCTGGATGGCTTAGGCTGTAATTATACATACGTTTTAGATGTCGGTTGACAAACATAACAATCTTGCATAATTATCATTACCCAAACAAATCATTATTCAATCAATATATGTAAGCTGTACTAATGATGAGTAGCAATCTATACATATTCTACAACGCCATGTATACGCTATGTACGTCGCTGTTAATCAATGCCCCTAACACATGTAATATAAACATGATCAAATTACTCATATATTACACTCACTGAGTTTTGCATGCACGCATGTCAACTAATGACCACATTATACAACGCCATGCAGACGCGTCGAACATTTATTCTTGTCACTCATCTCATTGTTAACTAATGTTAACAATCGTGTATTACAATCACTGAGTTATACGCCAACGTTAACTAATGCACCTATTATCCACTGTTATCAAATTAATATTGTTTTACAATTAATGATCAATTACAATTATTACATCTAATAAAGTAACTTCAAAATCATATGCTAGTCTAAAGTTATGTTTGAGAAACATCAATGCTAACCGGATGTCGTAACCGCCAAACAAGATGGCGCCGCCCACTGAATACAAATGTACGATAAAAGTTTAATAAAACTACTAACCACATGTTGCCTATGAATTTTGCCGTCCAATCTCTGTTCCAACAAAGTACTATCGATGATCCCGGCGAGAGCTAGAAGACAATGGGTTTTATAGCAAACATTACGCCCAAATCATTATTTCCCCCGTTCAGTCTGTGACAAACGTGGCTAAATCTACAGTATTGAATCTACACGAGAGGCCCCTTATACAATTTTGCCGTTTAAGGAAAATATACCTATACGTTTACATGCATTAGCACAAAACTAAACTTATGACACGGCCTCTCTGGTGGCCACTTAAAATGTGCACGCTTTTACGTGTTACATGAATAGATCATGAATATTGTGAAATTGTTTCAACTCGAACAATAGATTTGGGTGTAACCGATAACTTACAAGAGCTATGTGCGACCAGTACGCTCTACCCGTGACATTTTGTGACAAAACCTTTCCGTTTTATTGCCTCAAATGACGTTTTCGTAGAGCAGTCTACTAAAGTGTAGAAAGCGGCAATATTTCCGGGATCTTCACGTCCGGGATTTTTTACGGAGCCTAATGAAACCGTAAGTGAAACTGAATGAAACCGCAAGTATTTGAATGGAATAAGTGCAAATCTGTATTTTAATGGAATAATACATTTTTATGGAATAATACCCATTTATAATGCAGTATTCTCGTAAATACCGCCGTGTTATACACTAGTATTCTCTGCCTATATGGTTTTCATAATTGCACATGTAATGGTAAGGTAGAAATGAACAGTTTCTTTGAGTTTTTCACTATGATAACGCAATCTGGTAGCAGTGAGACGTTTATCTCTGTTGTAATGCACACGCTAACGCACACACATCCCTCACATGTGAACACCTGTATTTCTGTGCTGATATGTACTTCTAGCACGTCGTGCTCCAAAGTTGAATTGTAATCAGTATGTAAGGCAAATCAAGGTATTTGAACAGAGAGAACCGAGGTCGCCCACCTTGGTTCAAAATGTTTGGTAGGCACAACTGATGGTAAAACTCGGAAGAATGTGTCTGGTAAGAAAAAAAAATCGGTCGTGGCGTGTTTACGTCAACATTCTTTTTTCAAGATTGTTTTAACACCCGTGACTTGATATGTTATTATGTAAAACTTCGTTTCCAGTCCCTACCCAGATATATGCTATTTCCTCTCGGCAGCTATTTTACGCTTGCGTAAAACTTTGATTGTACTTGTATGCAAAAACTCTTTTATAACGTTACTCTACCCAGATGCAAAGAATTCCGTACTGTCATTCGTTTATGACAGCATAGCTGTAGGCAACTTTTACGTTCTCACGTATATTACTAGATTTGGAACTACGACGTAACAGATTTTAAACCTTTAAATAAATCAGTAGTGGTATGTCATACTGGTCCTTTGAGATCTTGATGGCGTGGCGTAAGAGGTGTTGCACTTTTATATTACCTCTCAAGAGCAGACATAATAAGATTGAGTCCTTGATTGAGTCTGCTAATATTCTGTCTTGATTGTGTTCATTGCTTCCAAAGGATTCCCTTATCAGTATTTATTGACATTTATACTAGCGTTCGTTTAAGTGGCGGCTGTAAAATGTCGCCCCGAATCATTAGTATATCAATATATGTGGCGTTAAATAGAGAATATTATGTCAGTGCCTTTTACTATCAAGTTTATTAGGCGAGGCTTAGAAAACGAAGAATGGCGAGGCTCAGCCGAGCCATTCTTCGTTTTCGTGACGAGCCTAATGAACTTGATAGTAAAAGGCACTGACATAATATTCTATTTATCATGTAGATTATCCACATTTTCTGTATGAATTACTATTATTACCTATTTCTTAGAATGTTACTCTTATCGAGGACGCCGGCATGTTGTTGTTTCTTGTTTGTTTTATGACGTCAGGCAACGTTACGTGCATGACGTCAGATAACGTTACGTACAATAAACGCCGAGGGATTCCGCATCGATTTGCTCTATTGGTCAGTGCCTATTAAAGCAAAATTTATTAGGTCACCCCTTTATAAGGCAGAAAAGTGCATATCTGCCTGATACAGTAGACTATAGCTTAAGCCGGTGCTAGTGGGCGTGAGCGGTGTTGCATCGTATATTAACTCTCATAAACAGACTAAATAAAACAGAGTCGTCTGCTACTTTTCTCTCTTGCTTGTGTTCGCAAAGAAGGAATCTCCATTTCAGTACTCATGCCATTCACACATACTCTTGTTGAGTAGCTTGTCTTCAATATCCATGTCCAGTAAGGGGTCCGAGTATTAACTTTCATACCCCATCCAACCCCTTCTCCAGGAAGCGAAAACGGGGTTGGCTGGGGTATAAAATTAAACCTTAATTTCGGCTTAAAAAGTTTGCATATTGTAAAATTAAAACATTAATAGGTAATTTTAAATAGGTTTTCGCATTTATTTTTAAACGTGTTTAACTGTCATAAAATCCGTTATATATTATAATATAATATATATAATATAAGCTTTCCCATCGCTTAATAGAATTAAGGCCGGATCACGTAAAGCATTGTTTATTTAAAGTCTGCGGTAGAGAAACTAAGTAGTCGTCAATTGGTTGAATTGCAACTATTAATAGCTATTAAAAAACCGTGGATAAATAGGCATGTGTATCTGTACTAATATTCACATTATATGATACATGTTTATCATACGGATAACAAGCTGTTTTATTTGACTCATGTGAAATTAATATGATATATGTTAAGGAAATTGTGATGAATTGTAATTTATGTAAGTGTTATATATACGCATTCTCATTGTATTTTTATCTCCTTTCTGGTATGCATTTATCAAAACACCCTGATTGTTTTCATTTCATCTGTAGTGAGGAACGTGTGTTACTTTACAATATGATTGATAAATTTACAATTATTGTTAAAATGTATGTACATATATGTCTCGCTAATTGAGAGTTAATGGTATTATTTATCGAACAAATACGAATTAGTTTTGAATATATTATTTATTTTTTACTATACTGGAAGTAACATTACCCGCACTTTTGGAACAGTAAAATGAATTGTGAGTCTAAATTTGAAAATAATCAGTAACCAAAACCGTATCGCTGTACACAGTTTGGTGAGTGGTACACGTGGCCCAATGTCTTAACTATGCCGCCCTGCTACAGAATTGATTTCACAACAGTATTCGTATTGTTTGTATAATTTACAAGAAAATATTTTCATATTATTATACCCCACATTTACACTCCTGTACAAAATGCCCGTACATGTTATACTGTTTCCCGATTATGACGTCAACACATAAGTCCTGTTCCGATATTGTAATAGGCCATGAAGTAGACAATATTTTGCTACCATCTCAGCTGGCAAATACTTACTGGTACCATGTTATAGAGCACATTGTAGAGAAACAAAAATGCCAGATAGCATTGCCGACAGGGTAGCTGTTTCCTGTTATAAGAGTTATCTCGCCATTTTAAATAAAAATCAGGTTTCCTTAAAAATCATTTCCTCTGAAACTCTAGAAGCTAGAGGTCTAATATTTTGCATATGGCATCACCTTATAGTCCTCTTTTCACAATTTGCTAAAACGGGAAACCTATGGTTATATTTGGCCATATCACAGGGGTCACATCTTCACATAGCGTTATACAGAAACATCTTTTAAAACAATATTCTATGAAACTACACAAGCTAGATGTTTAATAGTTTGCATGTAGCATAAGCGTGTGATTTTCTTTCGAATCTGATCAAATAGTAACCCTTTGGTCAAATTTGACTCGCTCCCGGGGGTCACATTTTACAGTTATATAGGAATGTCTATAAAAAAACTATTTCCTCTGTAACTATCAGAGCTAGACTAGACGTCTTATACTTTGTATGTAGCACAGGATTATTGTAATCTACCAAAGTTTGTTCAAATCGTGACTCAAATATAGCCCTGGCTTGTTGGTCACACTATTACATTTGTGTTATATACACTAAACCAAATTGATATGTACCTACCTAAGAATATGTCAATAATATTCTCATTGTTTTGTGTATTTTGAGCTTGATTAGAGATACGGTTAAACTGCGAAATAACGAGTGTAAATCGTCTGTTCTGATTGCATGAACATATTTTAAAACTTTTAAGTCAATGTGTTTTCTTAGAAATACGTTATAACACTTATACAACTGGGGATATATGATTTTATTAAGTACTTCGAATTAGTGAAGCTTAAAATTATTTTGACATCATGTTTTACTAGCAATACCACTACAAATGCGTTTGCAAAAGAAATTTTCGAAATATTTAATGTTAACGCCGAATTACAGTTACTTGAATTTCAAACAATATTCAATTTAAAGGGAGGTAATTTAAGAGTATCCATATTTCATTTTTTTATAGACGGAGAATCTGCGATAAATGGGTCAAATTTGTATGTTTTTTTCTATTATTTCATACCAATTTTAAGAATTGTATATCTTTAAGCGATCTTTGACTCATGTTATGTGTTTTATCAGCACATTTCATGTTTTCATATAAAGGGATGGTAACTCTCAAAAGATGTAACAATTTATAGAAAAAATAAATGTTTTACAAACTATGGGTCAAAACAAAATACTTATCACATGTCTATTCTAAAATATATTTAAAATAAGAGAATTAGTTAAGATACAAAAGTTGATACTTAGAAATTTCGTTCAGTGTAGAAAAGCCTTACCACTATTTTCCAAATCTACACGAGCTAATTTGTTTAATATTTGGCATGCAGCATTGCCTTATGGTCCTCTACTTAGCTTTTTCAAATGGAGATATTGGGGTTAAACTTGAACCCCGCACTTGTGCTAACTTTGAGGCTAGGGACTTGTGCTAACTTTGAGGCGAGGCACTTGAGCCTCTTGATTATGACTTGTTGCTGGACATTTTGACCACTAAATAATAACACTACTGATTTGTAGAGAATGCCTCTTTTGATGAGGTATTACCTTATAAAGACCTAATTTAATTAAACAATTGAAACTGTTATCATAAGTAAATATTTTAACCGTATGTTTACACATTTTATATAGAATAAATCCACCGACGAAAATCACAAAGGAGACCGCTGCATTGTCACGGCCAAACAATAATACGGACCAATTGGTATTCATATAAAGCATTGGATAAAATACAGACAAAGAGCACTATCAACTAGCCTTTAAGAGACCTACATGCACGTTTTGTTGTCTCTAATCGGTTGTTATATAATAAAAATTATGCCTATAACATTATACTAACATTACACACCAAAAAGTGATGGTAGAATTTGCCACCTGAGTTGGTAGCGCTATCCTAAGGTTTGGGTCCTGGATCAAGACCTATAACGTCAGAGCAAGTTTTCCTATGCTGAACAACGTAACTATGTGCAAAAGGACATGTTTGTTTAAATGAAATGTGATAATATAAAAAACTGTTTTTTTTCTCACAACATCCATTTTTCAAACATAAAACGTGTTCCATATAATAAATGTTTTCTGTCACCCAAACCTTATTAAATATATCAAGAAGTGTAGAGAGACAGGTTTTAGGTAAATGTTTTAATAATTGATAAAGGATATCAACAGGACCAACTGAGGTATCAATAACCACTTTAAGGGATTCTCGAAGTTCTTTGAGAGTGAACAGTTTATTGTAATTCTCCAATTTTTAGACTTGAAATTCAGCTTCTTCTGATACTTTAGTTTCTTATTTTTTTAGAAAATTGTGTTTACGGTCATCTTGAATTTCCGGCTGACATGTATTACTAGAAATCAAGAGCAACATTCATGTGAAGTTTCATGAACAATATGTATAAAATAGTTTCAGAGTCGCCACAATAGTGCTCCAAGAAAATTAAAATTGGACATAGTCCAGGGCAAGTAGATTTCAAAAGTCCACTTGCCTTGACTGGATAGACATTTTCCTTGATTTTGTTTAACTTGTCCCGAAAACTTGTCCCGAAATTGTTATTCCAATGAATATTTGCCAGTACATGTGTTTTGTCGATATTGAACATTTCGTTTTTATAGTTTGTTTTATTAATAATTAATTAATAATACACATGTGATTAGAATCAAACAGTAAGGTTCTAGTTTCCTTTATTTTCTTTTTATTTATCCATTGCATCATATAACAAAAACAATATTAATAGTCTATTACAATTTTAGGATCGCGCCGCAAATCACGTCATAAACCGTACCGGGTCCCGCAAATTAAACCATCCACAACAGGCGCGCGTTTCCAGGGTTATCTGAGCAATAGTCATGCTCATCTTTGACCCTTGATTGTAAATACACAAATATTACAAGCGTCGCAAAAATCTAGAAAAATCGTCGGACTGAGATACTGCGTTCAGTCAAATAGGTCTTGTACTGCAAACATATTTTAACATCCATGTGGTGCTTTAAAACGATGTATCCTGTCTATGAGTGATAGTATATGGCTGAAAATGGTAATACCGTTTTCGCCAAAAAAAGTGCATCCGAGTGCGGGGGACAGTGGCTTTTGTCAATTTTCGGAAAATATGTCGATCTTACCTTAGCCTCGGTCGACATTATTTTCCTCAGTTTGACAATATCCACTGTCACCCTCATTGGAATTCTCTTTTTATATAATGGTGATTGTTTTGCTGGAGAAATCCACGAATCTCGTTATCCCATTGGCCCTTACCACTCATTACACCCTACCCAATGAAAAGGGCGATTGGCCATAACTGGACTAGCCGCTGTATTATTTCAGGAATCAAAAGATATTCAGAATTTGTCCTTAACGTAATTAACAACAAACTGTGCCATGTTGTAATCGGGTTACAGTATAGCCTTGTTGTGCTGAAATTGGATTACGTCACACAGTAACGATAATACAAATGCAAAACACGTCATCACTGATTAATTGATTCAAATCCATTCTTCGAAGGACTAAACGAACCAGATCTAGATGAATCCACCATTGTCCTGAGGTTACTTCTGAATGGATTTTATAATTGAAAACTAATGGATTGAAACTATTCCATCTAAGAATTTGATAGATAAGAGTACAGAAAATAACTATTTATCAAATAAACTTGTATCGTTTATCTCTTAACCCAATTTATATAATTGTAACCAGACTGAGTATCAAATACAGGCTTATTGTTTGGTTTGGCGATTTCCGTTCGTGCGTCCGTCTACGCGTTTTGACGTTTTGGTTAAAGTTGTTATTTTTCCTCATTTCACAAAAGCGAATTGTTGGAAAGATTTGAAACTTCACACACATGTTTATTATCATTACACAATGGCATATGGCAAGAAACATAACTATGCCATGCACTGTACACGAATTATCCTCTTTTTACTTAGAGTGTTCAGTTAAAATGTTGAACTTTGCATATATATATTCATCATCATTACACACCCATATGCGACAAGCATCTAAACTCTGTTATGCATTTTACCAGAATAATTCCCGCCTTTCTACTTAGGATTTTGGTAAAACATTTAAATGTACAGTTATATTCCGAAAACCGATTGTCAGAGAGCTTTGAAACGTGGTACACAAGTTCATCATCATCATTACACGACCACATATGACAAGCATCATAACCCTGGCATGCATTTTACTAGAATTATCCATGTTAAGACTTTATGTCAGACTGCACAACAAACCTAAATCGTCTCAGAATAAGCTTTTTGTCAAAGTTATCTCAAACATAATGCAAATTAATTTTAATTCTAGAAATACAGGTTAAAATCATACATACACAACATTTTTTTGTCTGCCGTTTTAAAATTGTATTACTGTTTATGGTTGTTTAATGTAAGTGTTGAATACCGTTTTCACCAAAAAAGTGCATCCGAATGTGGGGGATAGTGGCTTTGTCAATTTTCGGAAAATATGTCGATCTTGCCTTTGCCTGTATACTTAGAAGACCCTAAATAGTGTAAAACATTTTCATCACACAACGAAAATGCATTAAACATGCTTGGTCATGGTATACCGGTGAAATTAATATAACTGATGCTTTACGATGTAACAAGGTTTCAACCACACCAAAGATTTATTCAAAATGGTTCTACGAAATTCCACATAATAAAATTATAAACTGTAATGATAGGACTTATAGGCACGGTGACATTATTCTGATACGGGACCAACACGTCCAATCATTACTCTTGATATGCTGAACGAAATATTGCCATTGTTATGAAGTCTACAGTTTGACCCAGACTATTTTACATTGAAAATGAGCAAATATACTTATTTCTCAGAAAACAATCCAAATGTTGCTTCGCTCTATATCATGTATACAGTAGAGTCGTTTGTGTTATCACTAGTGAGTTAAATATTGAAGATACACAATTTTGCATTATTTTTTAAAAGTCCGAAATAGATATGGCATTGAATGATGGATTTCGGTGCGTATCGTGCTCAAGTCGACCAATCCATTGTGAAGTTCAATCTAAAATGGTATCGTAGAGAAATTGTGGACCCGAACTCTTTTTCAGATAGGATTGATGTTAATTCTTAAAAGTAGGATATTCATATTAGCTTGTATACAACTATCCCTCTTTACTGCCTTCAAGACCTAGAGTTTTGTTTCAGAACTTGAAATTGGAAATTGTAAAACGAATTTGTTGTAGTTCCTGCTGATACAGCAGCTAATACTGTAATACAAACTGATAAAGGTGATCCTTAGTGAGCAACAAACACAATTAAGAGAAAAAAGCAGCAGACTCGGTTTTATTGAGTCTTTTCATGAGAAGTAATGAAAGAAGCAACACCTCTCATGCCCCCTAGCACAGGATTAAGAGGTATTCTACTTCAAAGCCACCTATATTGGGCTCGTTGGTCCCAAAGGACCAGTAAAAATAACAATAAGTCTTGTTTGGCACGTACATTACGTCAACGTTTTAATTATAAAACTCGACAGCACTAATTCGCATGCTCCAGTTCAATCCACTAAGGATGATGCTGTTTCCACATATACAACTTAGTCAAGGACTATCACAACCTGACTTCTATGGTGCTGTGATTTATAATCTTCGTAAGATTCTTGGTCATGATCACTTTCATACTATCTTTGGTAAATTTGTTAAAAAGTTTATCAAAAGAGGTTATGACCCTATCATGTTGCAACGTACTTCATGCTTGATGGTGGACCCTCTTACAGTTCGCCACTATGCTTTCCTCTTTAATTGTACGATGACCGGACTGGCTGTGGACACTATGATGACGCCTAACTAAAGCCCATTGGGGCGGTGGCGTTTGATGTTTGTCTATGATCTTTCTTGTCGTGCCCTTAATGGTTGATTATCTTGTTGCTCCGGATTCTGCCAAGTCATTGAGTACCTTCATTGTGGCTTTCTAGGCTATTGTTGTTTTCGTATTATATTTACACGATCATATTTTACTGCCTATTGATGCTGCCTTGTTGGTTAGAGATTAGATCATGGCGGGGATTTCTTTATTTACACTATCCTGTTTTAATGGGATGACAGTAGGGTAAGTGTGAGGTTTGGTGCACCCTAGAACCGGATTAACCCCCCAGTGGCCTACTTTGCCACTGACCGTTCCAAGGCGGTAGCCCTATTGTCAACCCTTTTGTGTTTGTGATGTCGTTTGCATTTGTTATTACTTTTGCCTTCTTATTTGTCTGTTTGCGTGTTTGTTACTGTGTTTTGTGGTTGGCTGTCCTCCTTGAATGCTACTTTCCCTGTCCGATCTTTTTTATATTTCTTTAGACCTTAAAATCATTCATAACTGAGTGTCAGTGTACCGCTTCCAAGGTTTAGGTAGCCGGAAAGCAAAACAACCATCCAAGAGGTTATAACCTAGCGGGGATACCTTTATTTACACTGTCCCGTTTATTGGGATGACAATAGGGTTAGAGTGAGATTTGATGAACCTGGGTTATAGCCCCATAGTCCTTTTTTGCCACTGACCGTTCCAAGGCGGTAGCCATTTGTCAGCCCTTTTGTGTTTGTGATGCCTTATCTTGCTTCATTATTTCTGTGTGTGTTTGTGGTTGACTGTCATCCTTGAATGCTACTTTACTTGTTCGACTTTTATATCCATTTTGTATTGGATTCCTAACTTACACATAAAAACATATAACACCAGTTATTTTTCTAATTATAGTATCTGCCCAACTACAATAATCTCCACACGTTTAACTGCTTGTTTTCCTGGCATTAAAAATCATTCAAAACCCTTTGTGCTGAATCTGATGATAACTCTGGAATTAATTTATTTTGGTCAATTAAACATTCAGAAGACGTTCTAAGCAATTTGCAACAGGCTTTATCTATAAGTGCTTATGCGTTTTCCACACAATACACAATCTATACACAAAACATTATCAAAGACAAGCTTATTGCAATGTTGCTAGAGAAAATCTAGATCATTACGTGGTCCGCGTATTAACTGTCATACCCCATCCAACCACTTATCCAAGAAAAGAAAACGGGGTTGGCTGGGGTTTGAAATAAAACCTTAATTTTGGCTTAAAACGTTTACTTATTGTAAAGTTAAAATATTTAATAGATACTTTATCGCGTTGTTTCGGTAAAAATGTTTTTAAACGAGTTTTATTCTTGAAATATCCGTTATAAAATCCCGCTAATATAAGCTTTCCCATCGCTTAATGGAATTAAGGCGGGACCACTTAATGAGTTTGTCATGCAACACTATTACAACGGCAATTTAGACTATGTTCTTTATGTGAATAACATATTTTTACTATCCTAATATAATGGGTCCAAATTCTTCACCTTTTACGAAGATTTGTTTTTGTATTGCTACGGAAGAGATTTCATGTTTAGTCGTTCTCCAGATACGCAGGTAGATGATAAGATCGAATCTTTTAATAACACCTCTCTGTGTGTGGGTGATAATCGCATATCGGAGTCATACAAACATACAAGACAAACAGTTTCAGGAGAAATAAAACAGAACCATGACAAATTACCCAGAAATCCACCACGACAGGTGTAATACTTTGATAAAATGGTTGGAGGGTAAACACGGTCGACGGATGGAATGAACACGTTTACAGAAAAACGGCATAAGGCGTGTGCCACGAAATGCGTAATATGTGCATGCATTCGCTAAGGTAACGCGGTTCACGTGGGAGAGACAGAGAGACCATTGAGAAAAACATTGGGGTACATCTAGCAGACGAACTGAGAGTGAGAAACCGATTAGCATATACCTTAACCATACAAATCATCATGGTATAAATGTCTTTAAATTGGGCATTCTTGAACACACCTATATGATAGCTTTTGATCAATACGTAGACTGGACTTAATTTTATGTGGAGCAAATTTAATTGAAATTGATTGATGACTAACCCGAAATGGCAGATCAACGTTATTGAGACGTTCGCATAGTGCGACGAAATGACGTTGATGTCAAAACAAGTACACTTTTAAAATTCAGATAAAAACGTTGCGTTCACAAACAGCTGACAATGTAGGCACATCGCGTAAATATATGATTTTTGGAACAGGCCGTTTTAGGCCGAAGAATTGTGTAAATTGTACACTAGAATATTTTATTGAAATGTATATTAATTCTAGTTGCATTTATATCGCAAGAAACAGTTGGCAGTCCAAATAAGATAGTGTTTGGAGATACTCGACATACAGATGGAATTGAATTGAATCAGGTCATCAGGTTTATGAATATTTGGTACAATGATGAATCTTTATAAAGGAATAGGTTTTGGTGAAGACTACACTTAGAACGAAAGCGATAATGGACAGTTTGTTCTCGTCTGTTTCCTACATATAGATATATATGTATACACTGATCAAAATTCCTATTTATTCACGTTTGAGTATTTGCTAATTTCCTTAGTTTAAATATATTTTGGAATAGTTGTTTGATAAGTATGTTGTTTTTATCAATAGTTTGTAAAGCTATTTCTGATCGTTAGAGAAATATAAAATCATCGGACAGGGAAAGCAGCATTCAAGGACGACAGTCAACCACAAAACACAAAAACAAACACGCAAACAGACAAACGAGAAGGCAAAAGTAATAGAAAATACAAACGACATCACAAACACAAAAGGGTTGACAATAGGGCTACCGCCTTGGAACGGTCAGTGGCAACAAATGCCACTGGGGGTTTAAACCGGTTCTAGGGTGCACCAAACATCACACTTACCCTACTGTCATCCCATTAAAACAGGACAGTGTAAATAAAGAAATCCCCGCCATGATCTAATCTCTAACCAACAAGGCAGCATCAATAGGCAATATAAGTAAAACACAAATATGCTCGTGTAAATATAATACCAAAAAAAAAAATAGCCTAGAAAGCCAAAATGAAGGTACTCAATGACTTGGCAGAAGCCAGAGCAACAGGAGAATAAACCATTAAGGCCACGACAGGGAAGATCATAGACAAACATCAAACGCCATCGTCCCAATGGGTTTTAGGTAGGCGTTATTATAGGGTCCACAGACTGTCCGGTCATTGTACAATTAAAGAGGAAAGCATAGTGGCGAACTGTAAAAGGGTCCACCACCAAGCATGCAGTACGTTGCAAAATGATAGGGTCATAACTTCTTTTGATAAACATTTTAAGAAGTTTAACAAAGATAGTATGAAAGTGATCATGACCAAGAATCTTACGAAGTTTATAAATCACATCACCATAGAAGTCAGGTTGTGATAGTCCTTGTCGCAGAAGAGTCCTTAAATTACTATTATATTTGGAAAGAAGATCAGGGGTACGATAATAAAATTTTGCAAAGGTTTTACGAAGTTTATGGTAACGGTAACCCTGACTGAGTAGCTTTTTAGTCATACAAAGATTACGAATATCAAAGTCCTCAACTCGAGTACAAGCTCTTGAAAAACGAATAAGTTGAGACACATACAACCCATAAGAAGTTGCTCGGGGAACATCCCCATCCAAGTGGGGGTAATTAATAATGTCAAAATTAAAATCATCTCTCTTGTCATAGATTTTGCTAATTATTTCACCATTTTCAATCGAGAGATCTCAATCAAGAAAAGAAGCGTTATTATCAGATATATTAGTTTTATTAAGCAAAAGTTCTTTAGGATAAATAGTATCAACCATAGTTGGAAAGAAAGGGTTGTCAATGTTCAGTATGTCATCCAGATACCGAGAGGTGTCATTAAAAGCTTCAATAACATCTGCCTGGGTGTCTGGTGAAAGACTCAACATGAAATCCCTTTCATAGCAAAATAAAAACAAATCTGCGACAAGTGGTGCACAGTTCGTACCCATAGGGATACCAACAATTTGTCTATAAACTGTGGTACCATACCTGACGAAAATATTATCTCATAGGAAGATGAGTGCTTCACAAACTTCATAGCAAGTCCACATAGTATAATTGTCTAAACTGCCGTTAGTAACAAACGCTTTAATATTATTACATCCCAAAAATGCAGTATTTTCTCTAGCAAATGTTTTTTGAATAAGAGAAATTAGCTTGTCTTTAATAAGATGATGTGATAAGGTTGTATATAGTGTAGAGAAGTCATTAGAACTTATTGATGAACCTTGACCTTTATTGAAAATTTTATCGAGAACGTCTCCTGAATTTTTTATAGACCAAAATAAATGAATCCCAGAGTTTTCATAAGTTTTATCACAGTATAGTTTAACATGATCTTTAACGGCAGTAAGACAAGAAGTTAAAAGTTTGGAGATGTTTATTGTGATGCAGGCACTAGAATTAGAATAAAGCGAGCCTTATACGGATTTTTATCTAATTTAGGAATCCAGTACATGGTAGGCAGTTTATTTTGCTTATCGTTTACACCAATCTTGAAAGTAGTGCACCGAGAGATATGTGCGGAAACAACATCATCCTCAGTAGAATTAACTGGAGTATACGAATTGGTGCTGCCGAGTTCCAGAGATAAAACATTGACGTAATGTAGGCGTCAAACAATAATTACATTATTAGCTGCTTTATCTGCAGGAACTAAAACAAATTTATTATGAAATTCGTGAATTCCCGATTTTAAATTACGAAAGGAAAACCTAGGTCTCGGAGGTAGTAAAGAGGGGTTAGCATTATAAAAGTTAATACGTGTATCTATAATATTAAGAATTGACTTTTTCCGAGTAGAAAGCGAGTTTGGGTCCGCATGTTCTCTACGACACCATTTTATACTAAAATCTTCAATGGGGTGGGCGATCTGGGCACGAGTTACTCTCCTTTATATGAAAACAAGAAATGTGCTGATGCCAAATATAACATGAATAAAACGTCCGCTTGAATATAGACACTTCTTAAAGATGAATGGCCACCCTGTTTGTAGTATTATCAATTAACAAATTTAACTCGTAAACATCATATGAACATATTTTGATAGTCTCGGAGAGAAAAATATATTGAAAACCGCTGCTAAGTTGTATGTAAAAATAAGTATTATTTGCATGACGTAGATATTATTTTTTACCACTGCGTGACTGAACGGGGAAATGAGGAATATCTGAATTGCATAGCTGCACAACTATTGCCAGATAATTGATAAATACATTTACCTGTGGATTAATTTACCTGTTCAAAGTTTTCTACGTCATCAAATAAAATCTCATTCTCGCTTTTCACAGATATTGCAATGTGTGATTTGTAAATATCTATTGTTGTGTATTGATTTCGATTTAAATATACATAAACATGTTCATGAAACAAAACATGCCGGAGAACTTTAAGATTGGTAGGAAAATAAATAAAACATGAATGTTTGACCCATTTATTGAAAATGTTCTGTCTATAATACAACGAAACATCGATAATCCTAAATTACCTCCCGTTTAGTTGAATATTGTTTGAAATTCAAATAACTTTAATTCAGCGTTAACATTAACGACTTTGAAAATGTCTTTTGCAAACGCATTTTTATTTTTCATTCTAGTAAATCCTGATGTAAAAGTACGTGTAGTTGGCTTGTTTTTAAATTTGGAACATCGAAAGCTGCGCTAATTCAAAGTACTTAAAAAAGTACTCAGTTGCATAAGTGTTATAATTTGTTTCTAAGAAAACACATTGAATTCAACTTTCCAAATTTGTTCATGCAATCAGAGCAGACAATTTAAACTTAGTATCTTGAAATTCAACCGTATCTGAAATCAATCGTTAAATACCCAAAACAATACGAATATTAGGAACATATTCTTTAGGTGGGTATTTAGGAATTTTGACTAGAATATATATACATATATTATATATATAGAATACGTCAGTGTTTGGTCCAATATTGATAGATTACCATTTACTTTCCCGTTCTGTCTTTTTTCGGAAAATGGCGTTCTTCTAGTAGACCCATTCGTCGAGAGGAAGTTGTCCTAGCCCGGTGCAGGATAGGGCATACACGTTATACTCATTCATATTTATTGCAAGGTGAGTAATTACCAGAATGTATACCCTGCTTTGCAGCGTTAACGGTCAAACACATCTTGTTACAATGTGTAGACTTTCAAAGGTACTACCATGTTAATACTATGACCGAGTTATTTAATTCTTTAGATTTTAGTCTTGTTTTAGATTTCCTGAAGGAAGTCAGACTATATAAATCATTATAATATGTTCTTGTATATTATAACTTCTTTATATACCCTGTAACAACACAACACACACGTGTACAAGTTCGTATAGTTTATTAAGTTCAATAGCAATGTGATCGTATAGTTTTTATTAACAAGTAATCGTTGATGTAAGCAAGTTCAGTTCAAATACAAAGTTAATCAGTTACTTCTGCAACAGAGTCAGATTCAATTCCTTCCTAACTCTAACAACAATCTTGTTGCCGTAAACACCAGCAAAGTTCGTAACACCGAACCGTTCATTATCGAACCAAGATCCTACCCGACAGCCTAACCTCTAGCACTATTTGCCTACCGTAACTGCTGTGTCTCTCCGCTTTTTGCAGGCCAATATATAATGAAACCGAATCTTAAGTTAAGTATCACTAATATGATGATTATACATTGGTCAACGTTTGATTTGTAAATGGAATGATCTACTTAATGAGGAAACAAAAGCATCCTACGTCTTTTGATAACTAAAGTTCAAATATCATCCATGTCCTGGTACACAGGATAGTGTCACTTAACCACTTATGAAGCCCCCGTTTCATCTGCTGACCAAATCATACATGTATAATTCAATGGCTAGATTCTACCAGTTATAGAAATATAATATCAGCGTTAGTAAAAATACCCATAAACGAGAAATGATGATGTATAAGTTAAATCCCCCATGCATGACTCTGTTACAACCCGTTTTCGGGCATTTGTTGATTTAAATATATAATTTATATTACTACCATATCATCCCTTATTTGTAAATAGTTTTATCTTTATATATTTACATTAATTGTTAATTAATCCTTCATTTCTTCATCTTTCATCAGTTTTTGCGCACAATATGACCTATTTATGTGTCTACGTGCCGTAAAACACCATTCATTCATTCATTCATTCTGTCTTTTTTGCAATATTTCATTTCGAATCAACAATAATAATGGATGGTGAATGATTTGTTTGTTTCTGACAGCAGGAATCTCATTTTGATAGATTGCCATTTACTTTCCAATTTTGTCATTATAGTTAGGAAAATTCTATTTACTAACATTGTCCTAAAAACACGATGAGATCTCTCAATGGTTCACCCAGAAGAAATGAGTTTCTATTGGGAAAATCGTCTTTGTAAACCATGTACATAAAATAAAATAATATGTAATACAACTGTATTCATTCTGATAAATGTAATGTTGAAGTTGGCATCAGTAGCATTCCCTTTCGACCACATGTATTGAGTTTCTGTAGTAATTTAGTGAAAAAAACATGAATCTGTGTATGTGTTTGCATAGGTAACATTTATATTAATATTAGTGCACTGTATACAGGATTCTTCGAGAGCTAAATCGTATTCATTTTTTTGTGTATTCTCGAGTAAATCATATCTAGAAAATGTTCAAATAAGAAAATTTAGAGTAGCACTGTCTAGATTGAGAATGTCCTCCCATAGGTTACAAATAGAAGCGGGTCGTTCGCATAGCCACACAGTTTTCCTATTAATGAACGCAAATGTTGTATATGTGACGTTCTAGAAGACGAATACCATTTTATATTGGAATGTACTTTATATAAAAAACTAAGAACAAAACTTATCAATCGATACTATTGGCAAAGACCAAATATTCCCAAATTTATAGAACTGTTGACATCAGAAAAGCTAACCACTGTAAAGAATTTGGCTACTTATGTATCTGATGCTTTTAAAATTCGAAATGACATATATTACAATCAAAAAATACTAGTACTCTCCCAAGAGGTACTCTAACAACAATAGTACCGTCTGTGACACGTGGATTTGAAGAATGTTTCTCTTTAAAACAATCGTTTATAGTAAAACTTATACTGTTAGAAATATCATAATTAAAACTGCTTTAGAATGTTAGTATATTGTACAAAATTTGATTTTATGTAGTGGTTGTTACTGCCATCGACCTCTGCAATTGAACATTATTTGTGTATTTGTATACTCATGGACAAAATTGTCTACTGTATTTGTTGAATAAACAAACATACATAAACATGCATGTAAGTGTTGCTTAATGGCTCATCAATACAGTATCATAGTTACTAAGTATTTACTCAAAATTGTCCAATCCAATTGATTTGCTTGAATAAAATATTTCTTTAAATTATAATAATAATAATAAAATAAATCCAACCTTAGTAGCATATCTGTTTTTAAAATTACTTCATATGTTTTATTGAAGGAAGAAGTACGAATATACTATTACAAACTTCTAAAATCCCTATACCATGGCATTCTTGTAATGGATTCTGAGTCGACATACTGGCTCTAATTAGGTTGTCTAGTGCTAATTACGTTGAAAACTTATAGAAACTTACCAGCCAAACAGCGGCAAAATTACACTACATACTGGCTCTAATTAGGTTGTCTAGTGCTAATTACGTTGAAAACTTATAGAAACTAACCAGCCAAACAGCGGCAAAATTACACTACATACTGGCTCTAATTAGGTTGTCTAGTGCTAATTACGTTGAAAACTTATAGAAACTAACCAGCCAAACAGCGGCAAAATTACACTAAAAAACCGTTAAACTCAATCCAGAGGTTTAGGCTATGTTTATTTGCCGATTAAAAGTAAAAGTATATTTACGGGTTATTAAACTACCCGTGACTAATTATGCGTTAATTGAATTATGAGTAGGTTACTCTTAATTCGTCGCTCCAGTTTTTGGGGTTTGGCCTGGATAGTTAAAGCCTTTCATATTGTTTATATAGAGTTTGAATTCTTAAAATATGTAAGTTATATATATACATTATCGTCAATAGATTTAGAAACAGCGAACATATGATGTAAAATGTTGCTGTTGTTGGCGGGATAGCTACTTTAAATGTCTCGTTCAGCTTTCACCGTTGTTATTTTATTTTATTCTTTTTTTTTTGTCAAAATGAATTAATGGCGATATAAAAATATTCAACGTATCTGTTTTGTTTCTTCTTATATAATTTTCTTCTTATATAATTTTCTTCTTATATAATTTTCTTTTTATATAATTTTCTTCATATAATTTTCTTCTTATATAATTTTCTTCTTATATAATTTTCTTCTTATATAATTTTCTTTTTTTCATCAATATGCAGAATAGAAGTAAAGTTGTCGAGAAAAGATGATATGAAATTATTTTAATATATTTGGCCTTTGCTTTTGTTTGTGTTTTATTATTTGTGTTTTTTTCCAATAAGTTCCTTTATTTTCTCAACAAAATGAAGAATAACAGTAAAGTTGTCCAGGAAATACGATATTAAAATATTTGAAGGTGTCTCCTTTATCTTTAGATTAATTTCATATTTTGTATCAACATTATACGAACATCACCGTCCAAGCTCTGATCCGTACATACTAACGAGACGATGCAGACGAGGTAGGTGATATTGAATTAGATTTTCATTTACTGCGATAACCCAAACACTTACTAATAATGTCATTAGAAATAATAACAGTACACTAACTGGAAGAGGAAACAACAGGCTACTGTATTTATCTAAATTTATATCCGTACCAGAGAGAGGAGACAGATACAAAGGAACCGTTCTATGATATGGCGTATTTTACTATTAAAGTTATTTTACACGCTGGAAGAATAAACACAATGGTAATAAACTCAACACGGCCAACCGGTTTACCATTTGACAGACATTTGACGGGATGTGTATTGCCTTCGGACACACCGAAATAATCCAGTGGTGCACGAAATACGAGAAGTCTTGATGTCAAGATTCAAAGTCCACCGTTCTACCTAATTATATACTGAACAAAAAAGTTTAGCACCACTTTTTAGGGACATAGTTTAAACATATGAACATTGATATAAGTATTTGAAGATATTAGAAATACTAGGTAATGATATGATTTTCAAAAAAACTGTGTTATTTTGTTATTTTTTAAGTTAAGTATCAGAATTACCTGCCATATATTTAAACCAACTTATTTCATTATACAATTGTATTGCTTTGAACATAACTGGACTCGCCGATCTATTATTTCAGGAATCAAAATGTTCTCAGATTTTGTCCTTAACGTAATTAACAACACACGTGCAGTTCAATATTCTATGTCATGTTGTAATCGGGTTACATTATAGCCTTGTTGTGCTGAAATTGGATTACGTCACCCGGTAACTATAATACAAATAATACAAATGCAAAATAAAACACCTCATTACAGATTACATGTAATTGATTTAAACCCATTCTACGAAGGACTAAACGAACCGGATCTAGATGAATCCACGATTGTCCTGAGGTTACTTCAGAATGGGTCGCTCTGATATTTTATAATTGAAAACTAGTGCATTGAAAACATTCCGTCTAAAAATTTGATAAGCGTATATCAAATAATTATTTTATCAAATAAACTGGTATCGTTTACCTCTTAACCCAATTTATGAAATGCGTTTTAAATTAGCATATTTTAGCCAGATTGAGTAGCAACCACAGGCTTATAGTTTGGTGATGTCCGTCCGTGCGTCTGTCTAGGCGTTTTGACTTTTTGGTTAAGGTTATTTTTCTTTCTCTTTTCTAAAAACGATTTGACTTAGCACACATGTTTATTATTATTACACAGTGATATATGACAAGAACCATAACTCTGTCATGTATTGTACCTGAATTATCGCCTTTTTTTACTTAGAATTTTCAGGTAAAATGTTGAATGCAAAAACTTGGCATACATATTCATTATCACTACACAACCATATGCGACAAGCTTCTTAACTCTGTGATGCATTTTACCAGAATTATTTCAATTTTGGGATTTTGGTAAAGCTTTATAATGTACAGTCGTATTACAAAAACCTCTTGTCAGAGAGGTTGGAAACTTGGCACACATGTTTATCATCATTACGCAACCATATCAGACAAGCATCGTAACTCTGAGCATCGTAACTCTGGCATGCAGTTTATTAGAATTATCAATGTTATGACGTTATGTCAGACTGCACAACAAACCACAATCATCTCAGAATCAGGTTCTTGTCAGTTATCTCAAATATAATGCAAAATAATTTTAATTTAAGAAATGCAGGTTAAAATCGTACATACACAACTTTATTTCTCTGCCATCCCTATTCATGGACCACCTCCATTTAGTTGGCATTATTGTCGTTTTTGTTTCATTACATCCAAAAGTGTGTTTTCTTGTTTTAAAATTGTATTACCGCTTATGGTTTGTTAATGTAAGTGATGACTCTAGTACACGTGTATACTTAGCGGACCCTAATTAGTGTAAAACATTTTCATCACAAAACGAAAATGCATTAACCATGCTTGGTCATGAGAAATAAATATAACTGCTGCTTAACAATGTAACAAGGTTTGAGTCAAACCAAAGACTTATACAAATGGTTTTACGAAATTCATCATAATAAGATTATAAACGATAGTGATAGGACATTGTGGATATCAATCTAAAATGGTATTGAAGAATGTGCGGACGCAAACTCTCTTTTAAATTGGATTGATGTTAATTGTTAAAAGTATGAATATTCATATTAGCTTGTATACAACTAACCATCTTTACTGCCTTCCAGACCTAAATATTTGTTTCAGAATTTGTAATCGGGAATTGTACAACGAATTTGTTGTAGTTCCTGTTGATACAGCAGCTAATACTGTAAGTATTGTTTGGCACCTATATAACGTCAACATTTTATTTATGAAACTCCACAGCACTAATTCGCATGGCTTGGGTAGACAGAAAGCAAAACAAACATCCAACATTGTATTGGATTCCTAACTTACACAAACAACCATATACAACCCGTTTTTTGCTAATTGTGGTATCTGCACTACTACAATAATCTCCTAGCTTTTAACTGCTTGCTTTACTGGCATTAAAGATCATTCAAAACATCTTGTGCGGAATCTTATGAAATCTCTAAAATTAATTTATTTTGGTAAATTAAACATTCAGAAGACGTTCTAAATCAAATTTGCAATTTGCAACAGGCTTTATCTATAAAGCATTATCAAATACAAGTTTATTGCTCTTATTAAAAATAATTTTGTCAGAGAAAAAAATACATGTTTGGCATGAACAATATTAAATCAATATGTGGATTTATCAAGAAGTCTGTTAAGTACAGTTTTTTAGCTCTGCTGGCCGAAGGCCGGCCAGCAGAGCTTACGGGATGGCGAGTTGTCCGTCGTCCGTCCGTCGTCCGTCGTCTGTCGTCCGTCGTTAACTTTTGCCTTGTGAACACTCTAGGGCCTTCATTATTAACCGATATCTTTACGAAACTTTGCCAGTGTCTTTATATCAATAAAAGCTCGGACAAGTTCGAAAACCAGCCGGATCGGATAAATTTCACCAGAGTTATGGCCCTTGTGTTGCTGAAAAATGCCATATTAAGCCTTGTGAACACTCTAGCACCTTCATTTATTATTTGATCTTTACCAAACTTGCAGAGATTGTTAATAGGAATTAAAGCGCGGACAAGTTTGAAAACCAGCCCAATCGGATCAGTAACACCGGAGTTATGGCCCTTGTTTGTTCTGAAAATTGCTATTTTCTGCCTTGTGAACGCTCTAAAACCTTCATTTATTATTTGATCGTTACCAAACTTGCATAGATTGTTATTACTAATGATAGCTTGGACAAGTTCGAAAATCACCTAAATTGGGTCTGTAACACCAGAGTTATGGCCCTTGTTTTTTCTGAAAAATGCCATTTTCTGCCTTTTTGAACACTCTAGCACATTTATTTATTATTTGATCTTTACCAAACTTGCACAGATTGTTAATATCAATGAAAGCTCAAATAAGTTCGAAAACCAGCTGAATCGGATCAGTAACACCGGAATTATGGCCCTTGTTTTTTCTGAAAAATGCTATTTTCTGCCTTGTGAACACTCTGGGGCCTTCAATATTAATCGGACCTATACTTAACTTTGTCAGTGTCTTTATATCAATGAAAGCTCGCACAAGTTAGAAAACCGGCAAGATCGAAATAATTTCGTCGGAGTTATGGCCCTTGTTTTGCTGAAAAATGCCATATTAAGCCTCGTGAACACTCTAGCACCTTCATTTATTATTTGATCTTTACCAAACTTGCACAGATTGTTAATATCAATGAAAGCTCGGACAAGTTCGAAAACCAGCTAGATCGGACTATTACCAGCGGAGTTATGGGCCTTGCTTTAGTTAAAAATGCTATATTTTGGCTCGTTAAGACGATAGGGCCTTTATCCTTCAGTCGATCTTTATCAAACTTTACAAGATTGTTCATATCAATGAAAGCTCGGTCAAGTTCGGAAACCATCCAGATCGAACCAGTAACAGTGGAGTTATGGCCCTTGATTTAGTTAAAAATCCTATATTTTGCCTCATTAACACGATAGGGCCTTCATCTTTCATCTGATCTTTAAGAACCTTTACCAGATTGTTAATATCAATGAAAGCTTGGACGAGTTCGAAAACCATCCAGATTGGACCATTTACATCGGAGTCATTGTTCTTGATTTTCTGAAATATGCTATATCTAGGCCTCATTTACACGAAAGGGCCTTCATTTGCCCGGATTTCATTGAAACTTTGCAGGGATAATCAGTACCAAGCCTAGTTGTACATAGTCACTGTGCTCCAGTTGAATGATTTTGGCAGAGTTATAGCCCTTTAAAGGTTTTAATACACAAACTTTGTTCTGACTAGTTCTCCTGAACCCCTGGACGGATTAAACGAAATCTTTTAGGGATGAATGAAAAATCAGTCAAGTTCGAAAACCGGCCGAATTGGATTGGAGTTAAGGCCCTTGATTTAGTTTAAAATGCAATATTTAGTTTTACATCTAAACTGTACCAAACTTTGCCCGATCGTTGACGTCAATGACAGCTGGAATAAGGTGAAAAAACAATATTCTTAATGTACAATATTTAATACAAGCAGTACTCCATCAGTGCATGGTATGCATAATGGCTGCCATTCCTAAATGACAGTAAATGTTTTCTTTATATTGTGTATATGTAATGCTTATGATTATGAATTAGTTCGAACAATTATTTAAGAAGTAGTGATTGGGCTGCCATTCCTAAATGACAGTAAATGTTTTCTTTATATTGAGTATATGTAATGCTTATGATTATGAATTAGTTCGAACAATGATTTAAGAAGTAGTGATTGGGGCTTACTCAAATCTGGCACTATAGTGTTCTTTGACACAAGGTAAAACTTCCAAATCTCATTCTTCAGTTTCTCTTCTTATATTTAAGGCAGAAAGAATATAATAATATCACTACACACAGTAGGCCATAGTCAGACTTTTCAAATAACATTTATTGATATTTTTAGAAAACAGGAATATTCTGAAAATACCAGTACATTCTAAACATAATTGTCTTTAATTTGAGACCATTAGCAGACTGTTGCTTTAAGAAATGTCAATTTCTATAGAATTACCAACAGAAGTGCATACCTGTACATGAGTTTTTGAGTGTATTTTCTATCTGAAGGCATCAGTCCAAATCTCTGCTTTTATGACAATTTCTATAGAATTACCAATGAAAGTGTATTTTAACATGAAATTTTGAGTGTTTTTTTTATCTGAAAGCCTCAGTGCAAACCTCTGTTGTTTTTTTACCTGGTTCGAAATTCCACCAGTAACACAGAAGTTATATGATGCCTGATTTAGTTAAATATGCTATATTTTGTCTCTTTAACAGGATAGAGCCTTTTGCTTTTTTTCATCTAATCTTTAGCAAACTTGCCAGATCATTAATATCAGTGAAAGCATGGACATTCAAAAACCAGTCAGATCAGACCATTAACACTCCAATTATGGCCCTAGATTTTCTTAAATAGGCTGTATTTTGCCTTGTTCAGACGAAGAGGTCTGTCTTCATTTTTCATATGATCTTTATCAAAGTGGGCAGTATGTGTGTGTTCGTTTGGGGGTATTATATTTCTTTTAAAGGTTAAAATTGCAAAACGATCACAATGCATTGTTATTTTGTCCATATGTATTGCAATGTTTCATAAGCATTGCACTGGAAAGATATTGAGCATTGAACCAGAAAACAATCAGGAAAGCAACAAAATCTTATTTACAGATCAAATAATCAGGAAATCAACAAAATCATATTTAGAAATTCAAAATTGTCATCTTGGCAATGTAAAACCGTATTTGTCAACAAGGGACACTTTTTTGCTACAGTAAAGTGAATTCTGATCACATTAACGGTCTCTGGTCTGGGTAAAGCTTTGGAGGCAGAAAATATAACAGAATAGAATAGAACGCGCATGCGTAGTACTATATGTCCGCCATATGCAAAGAAGTAAGTATTCAACAGAATATCAACGGGGAAAAAAAGGCATTTTTCAACAGTTTATGTTGGCTTGTATGCCCAAAATATATTCATACATACATTTTATTTTATTGCATTGTTTCTTCTATATACCTGATGCAAAAACTTTATAAATAACAGAAAAAAACAGCACAAAATTCATGTGAAAATGTTCGTTATTTATTATTATCTCGTACAATTCTACATTCTTGGAAATAATTATTGAAGGTCATTGACTTGTGCGGATTTGAAAAGGGTATTATATCTCTGACAGATGTCTTCCCATCAACAGACATTACTAGTATAAAGCAGCTATGAAGCTATTTTTGCATAATTGCCATAAACAACCAACGTATCTCAGTCGACTAAACAATAAATATCATGCATGCATGAAATTCATGTGAAAATGTTCGTTATTTATTATTATCTCGTACATCCAGCATGTTTTATGAATCCATGACAATTCATTTCAAAATTCTACATTCTTGGAAATAATTATTGACGGACATTGACCTGTGCGGCAAGATTTGAAAAGGGTATTATATTTCTGACAGAGTCGACCCACATTACTAGTATAAAGCAGCTATGAAGCTATTTTTGCATAATTGCCATAAACAACCAACGTATCTCGGTCGACTAAACCATAAATATCATGCATGCATGCATGAAACTCACCAAAGGGAAGAATCGCGTCAATAATGGCAATTTGTTTAAGAATGCCCATGTTTTTAGTAAGGCCTAACAAAAAATATGTGTGTTTACGGTTTCCCGACCGATCCTACTTTTTCACCGCCGACCCTAAATATTTTAGCGAGAAAAACAAAAAATAATAATTAAAAATATAAAAAATAAAAAAAAAATAAAAAAATATATATACTGTATATTACAATCAAACAACATATATTTTTATTCAAATGATAATTTTATTAGCCAGAGTAGTTAAACATATAATCTGCAGGGTTTCCCCCAGGGTCATAAGGCATGTCAAAATGTACGTCCATTACAAGTTATCAGCGCTCTTCATTGGTTGATGAATCATAGTGACCTGTACAAGAATTCTGGTATCCATATTGATGAAAACTGGTTGCAAAACACATCAGAAAATTGCTCAGAAACTGTGCAAGAGTTCTTTGGAAGAAGTAATATGAGGGAATTAGCTACAAATGATATTATGAATGAACAAACAGAAAATGTTAGCACAAATGAAAATGAGTATGAATCTGACCATTTTAGTGAAATTGACGAAAATGAAAAAGTTGTTGGCAACAGTGATACAATAATTGAGTCGGCTGATCCGACGACAAACACAATTTACACATTTGCACCTGGTGAAGGGCAAATACCCATAAGTTTATATCAAGATACCAATGCTGAGTATTTATCATTTCCGTCAGTGTTTTGCGGTCAAACAAGACCTACAAATGAAGAGAGAACTGTTCCTGTTCATTATAGTGACATATGCAAAATGGAACTTCGTCATGTTGACAGAAGGGTGGCCTCAAATGTTCCAAATATTTTCTTCAAAATGAAGAAATTGCAACTGAAACAAGTTTCAGACAAAGTACATTTAGCTTTAAGAAGGTGTAAAACGGGTGGTAAAAAACTTATGGTATCACAGGTATTAAACCCAGAATATCAGGAAAATCTGGTGAGGCTTGATGAAGGCTATTACATTTTTCGAACTTTGAGGAGTTCTCCACCATATTTAGAAGCTCGAAAGAAAGATGTGTTTGCTATGATACGCCAGTTAGGATTGCCTACATGGTTTACCTCATTGTCATCTGCAGATACAAGATGGTTTGATTTGCTGAAAATCTTAGCAAAAGTTAATAATGGACAAATTCTTAAAGATGAAGATGTTGAGAAAATGACTTGGGCAGACAAAACCAAACTTGTTCAAACTGATCCAGTGACATGTGTTAGATACTTTGATCACCGTGTACAGGAGTTTATAGGAAATGTACTCAAAAGCAGTCATGAACCATTGGGAAAAGTCAACGACTACTTTTATCGTGTAGAATTCCAGCAGAGAGGGTCTCCACATATTCACATGCTTTTAAGGATTAAAGGTGCTCCAGCATATGAAACACACACAGATGAAGAAGTGGTATCATTCATTGATCAGTATGTTTCGTGTTCAAAAATTGATGACCCACTTATTGACTTTCAAGTACACAAGCATTCACGATCGTGCAGAAAAAAAGAAAAAGCTTTATGCAGATTTTGATTTCCAATTCCACCAATGAAAAAAACAGTTGTTTTGGAGCCACTTATTGAAGATCAAGCTGAAATGAAAAAGTACAAAGAACTGTTTTCTTCAGTCCAAAAAAAGTTAAATGAGATGAAAGAAGTAGATTTATCGTTTGAACAATTTTTAACTGAACTAGACACAAATGAAGAAGAATATATTAAAGCTGTCCAAAGTTCAGTGGATGGACCGAAAGTATTTTTGAAAAGGAATGTTGCTGAGATGAGAATAAATGCCTACATGAAACCCATTTTGACAGCTTGGGGAGCAAATCATGATCTTCAGTTTGTTTTAGATCCATATGCATGTGCTGTATACATAGTATCATATATCAGTAAAGCCCAAAGAGGAATGAGTATCCTTATGAATGAAGCATGTAAGGAAGCAAGAAAAGGAAACATGGATTTAAAGAAGCAAGTAAGACATATTGGTAACAAATTCTTGAATAGTGTTGAAATTAGTGCACAGGAAGCATGCTACCTTGTTTTACAACTTCCAATGACCAAATGTACACGAGACGTCATATTCATAAACACATCACCACATCTGAAGCGTACATTTCTTTGGAAATCAAAGGAAGCCTTAGAAAAAATGTCTGAAAATTCAACAGATATCGAGGCAGACAATATAGTTAAAAGGTATTCAAAAAGGCCAAAGCAGCTTGAACACTGGTGTCTTGCTGATTATGTATCACAACTTGAAATCATATATCCAGCATCTGATGACATGTTTTGTGAAGAAAATGAGCAGAATGATGATGAAAGAAACGAGCCTGAAGAAATTGATCCAGACATGTCAGTTAAGGAAGCTATAAAGATAACGTTGAAAAGTGGCATCAAAATTAAATCAAGAAAAAAGCATAAAGTATTACGTTATGTTCGTTATTCACTGAAAGTGGATCCAGAAAACTATTACAGAGAAAAACTGTTACTTTTTCATCCATGGCGTGATGAGAGCGAAGATGTTTTAGCTGGACATAATTCTTATGAAGCTCGTTAGTACTTAGCTTTGAAAAATTTCATAGACATTAAAGTCAAACATCATGAGAAAAACGTTGATCAGTTAAATGAGGCAATGGAAAGGGCTGCTGATGACTTGAACTTTGATGAAATAGCACCAAGCAATGAGCAAAGAGAATCTGATGATCAGCTGACGGGTTCAGTAGCAAGTGATCAATTTGTTTATTTTGATCCAGATCGTCCGGAAGTACAACATCAGTATGACATAGGAAATGACATTGGTGCATCAGTAGCATTGGTAGATATTACTCTAAATACTAAACGAATGTCTGATGCAAATTATAGATCTCTTGTACAGTCACTAAATAAAAAGCAACATGAGTTCTTGCAGCATGTTCTACAAAGTGTCAAACGAAACCTGGAGCCTTTGCATGTATTTCTGTCTGGTGGTGCAGGTGTTGGAAAATCGGTAGTTGTCTCAGCTTTACATGAAGCATTGTTGCGACATTTGTCTACTTCGGCAGGAGACAATCCTGATGTTTGCAAAGTACTTTTGTGTGCACCTACTGGAAAAGCTGCTTTTCACATAAGTGGCATGACTATCCACTCGGCATTTCGTATCCCTGCTAGTCAAGGCTACTCGATCAAACCACTAGATAGTGACACACTTAACACCTTGCGAACCATATACAGAGATCTCGCTGTTGTAATGATTGACGAAGTTTCAATGGTTGGACATAACATGCTGATGCTAATCAATCAGAGGCTTCAACAAATTAAAGGTTCAACTTCTTTTTTTGGTGGTGTTCACATGATTCTGAATGGCGACCTGTTTCAATTAAAGCCTGTTATGGATGGATGGGTTTTTGAAAACTTGAAAAACAATTTTGGTCCTCTTGCAACAAATTTGTGGCAGGAATTATTTGCAATGCATGAACTTGACGAAATCATGAGACAAAAAGATGACAAGGAGTTTGCAGAGATTTTGAATAGGTTACGTGAAGGAAACCATCAAGAAAGCGATATTGAAGTTCTTAAAAAGCGTGAAACCAAAACAACAAATCCAAATTATCCAAAGAATGCTATTCATCTTTTCAGCACAAATGCCAGCGTGGATTCATTTAACAAAGAAGCATTTCAATTATCACCTAGTATAAAAATGGTCACAACAGCTTTGGATGCTGTAATAGGAGATGATACTGAATCTGTAAAAGAGCAACTAATTTCTAGATTGCCAAATGATGCCTCAAAAACGGCTGGTTTGCAAAATAAACTAGGTATAGCTGTTGACATGACGTATGATCTATGTGCAAATCTTGATGTTAATGATGGATTAGCCAATGGTTCAAGTTGTTGTATTAAATTCATAGAAAGCAAACAACAAAATACAAATAGACCAAGTATTGTTTGGGTAAAATTCTATGACCAAAACGTAGGTTCTGAATGGCGTGCTAAATATAGATATTTATATCGTATTGGTATTGATCCTTCTTGGACACCCATTTTTGATATCAAAAGAAACTTCGTTTACTTTAGAAAGACATTTCTGAGGATTCAATTCCCACTTCGCCAATCTGCAGCCAAAACAATACATAAATCACAGGGTGACACTTTGAATGAAGTTGTTATTGACATGTCTGGCACACGAATCTTTTCTCATGCACACTACGTTGCCATTAGTAGAGCAAGAACACTACAGGGTCTCAATATTTTGAATCTAAATGAAACAAAGATATCAGTGTCTGAAAAAGTCAAAAAAGAATTGACTAGGTTACGAAATGAACAAGTTCTTACTTTGTGTTATGTTCCACTATATCAAATTCAAGACACTGTGGCAAAACTTGTATTTTTGAATACTCGATCTTTGAACAATCATAAAGATGAGATTTTCCAGGAACCAAATGTTCAAGATGCAAACATGGTTTGTCTTGTTGAAACATGGCTTACTGCTAAAGATGAAATGCATACTTTGAATGTACCAGGTTATCAGCTATTCAGAGCAGACGGGTACCAAATTGGGAACACAAGACCCCACCGGGGTATTGCATTGTATTTTAAAGAAGGTATTCCTGTTGTTCAAAACAAGACACTCATTCAGCAAGATTTTGAAATTGTTCTGACAGAACTTTTGTTTGACATGAGAAGAATAATTGTTGTTACATTGTACAGGTCTCCTTCATGTTCAATTAGTTCCTTGAGAAAACATTTACTCGAGTTTGTGTCGCCAGTCACATACAATACAGAATTTGTAATTCAAGGCGACTTCAATTCTGATATCTTACAAGAACATACAGTCAGTGCCTTCATTGAAGAACAATTTCATTGCAAGCAAGTTGTTCAGAAAGCCACTCATGATTCAGGATCGCTTATTGATCATGTTTACTCAAACATTGAATTCATCAAAAATGAAGTGATAGAGTGTGTTTGGTCAGATCATGCCTTAGTTTATTCTGCAATAGCTCATTAAAGAGTTATTCATCACAGATTGTATCTACAAAATTGACAATAAACACTTTATGACTTTAAAAAACTACAATATCAGTTTGATGTAGTAGTACTCTATTCTTCAACCCACCTGTGTAAAATTATTCCTACTTACTGCATAATGCAGTCAGTAGGAATCGGGCGGTGGGTTGACCGCCATTTTTCACTATATATATGTAATCCAACTTGGTGTTTTAAATTAAAACACTCCTGTATTAAGAGACCACCTATGTCAATAATATTACTCTTCCATTGAGATATCTCTTCATAAATTTGGTCTCTTAATACAGGTTTAACTATACTTTAATTGTTAACTGATCACATCAATGCATTTGTTATTATGAACTTTTGTGTATTAAGAAGATTTGTTTTATTTATTAGCATTTGGTATTCATATTATTATTTTTATGCCGCCATCACCAAATGGGGAGGACACATATACCATTACACATGTCCGTCCATCTGTTCGTCCTGAAAAGTTTGTGTGTTTATCTCCTCTCACAGTTTTCAACTGATTGTTTCGAAACTTTACAGGATGCTTACCTATCAAGACGTACATATCAGTTTGCCAACAAAATCAACCTTGTGTTAGCAAAGTTAAGGCCCCTTTTTCTTAACATGTGATGTTTTGTGCAGATTGTATTTGATGGGGACATCCAATGTGACTCCATTGTAAATAGAATTTTCAGCAACTCTGTAGTTCTGCATGTTAGAAGGTTCTAGGTTATTCTCCATATTTTTATCTACATATACCTGGTGTGTTCATCCCTGTTTGGCACCATATAACCTTTCTTGTATTGATGTGCCATAAAATCCCAATTCAATTCTATTTAGTACAAACCCCTTGTGCTATTAGTCCAATATCAGTCCTGATTTTAACTTAATTCTGCATGCATATATTTAAATGAATTGTATTAAAAAAAAACAAGAACTTAATTATATCTCCGCTTTCACAAATCACGTTGTCCGTAACATCACCTCACGTAACACATTTTTGTCGTGCACATCTGGTCATGTCACGTCCCGTAACGACCATTTCTCAAACAGTTTTCAATGGGTTGTTCCCAAACTTCATATACACATAACAACTGATGACTTTATGTCCCTCTATATCACCCATTGTTGATTGCCTAATTTATTACCGAATTATGGCCATTTGACTTTGTTTATGCGAGGGTATTCATCACTTTCAGTGATAGTTCTAGTTTTATCTTAGATAATCTACTGTGGGGTTACATTATATATTATCAGGGCAATATCATCACCAATTAATAATATGCCAAATAAGACTGTTTGAACTTTTCTAATAATACGTGGTAACGATTCGTAAATATGGAAGTTATGTAGAAAAACTTAAATAAATCTGTGAGTTTAAAAAACAGTCAAAATTATCGTGTGTCACTTTAAATACGTGAGCTGTTATGAAAGTTTTAAGATCAATATAACGATAAAACATGATTAATTAGATGAATAACAGACTTTGTATACTAGGTAGTTTTATGAGTATTATGTGTTAACTTGTTGAGATGTTGACTTGTATTATCATTCTGTTATATTATGACACCAAACTTGGCGAAGATGACGTCAAAGAATGGACATAGCGATATGGTCAGATTTCAAACACCTGGTCTGTGAACACTTGATAATAATGTCATGCGCTTTAATAGACAACAAGGATTTTTCAAATTACCAAACATTAAAACAATGGTAATATATCGTTTCACATGGTAACAGACAGTCAAGAAGACCATAGTTTTACAACATCTTTGTCACATAAACTGTCTTTCAGAGAACAGGTTAGCCATTAAATAAAAACGAGAAAAAAGGTCCAACAGAATCCACAGTAGCCAAAAACTATGACACCATAGACTCGCATTCTACTACAAAGAGCAAATTAAATATACAGTGAAAAGAACAATACACAACACAAATAGTGCTGAAGACATTTATCGACTTCGAACGGTCAACAGCCAGATAACAGCTTGGAGATAACAGATTTGAGGTTACATTACATTTCTCAGTATAGGAGCTTGGAGATAACAGTTTTGAGATTACATGACATTTCTTCTCAACAAGAACAGCTTTGCCAAAGTTAACATTGGTTCTGTGTTTAGGTTATAGTTCAACAAGGTTGATGAATATATATATTGATCGAAAATATAAACTGCAACAGGCAATATCAGGATGTGAACATTTAAGAAGTCTATCCACATACAGAATATATTGACTTGAGTTAGTTTCAGAACTGTTTACATATGAAGATATACTATACTCAAAGCTATGAAATGAGATATTAATGTTTTGTTCCAGAATGACTGAAGCATCATCGGTAGCACATACAACTCAGATGGGATAATTCTAAGCTTGCAAACTTGCACAAGAACAATTATGCTGTAATACCTATTGGTTTCAAATGTCATGTATTGTTCAGCAACATTTATACAAAATGATTTATTCCAAATTGCAACAGACTATCCACCAGCATTTTCAAAAAAAAAGTCATTCTGCAAACAACTGAATTCATATATGTGCTTGAAGACCATATATAACCTGACCTCGCCATGGAAGTAAACGTCCAGTGTTCCAGTATAAGTGAAAAAGTGTCATAATTGAAAGTGCATATATTTTCCAAGTGTGACCATTCCAGGATCGCAAAAATTGTCTGTGCCATAAACGCTTACAGAAAACCTCAACCAAAGCTGTACAGAACTACACATGATTACTCAACAATCCAAAAAACGAAAAGGAACTTTCAACCATTTCTATAAAGATCATCTGAAAAGTATGGAAATAGAAACGGATATAAACATGGAATTACAATTTTTACCATCGATTCAATGTTTCTGATATGGACACAAAAAAAGAAAAAAGGTTTACATAAAAATGCCACATTTCCAATCGATGAAATCTCAAAAACACTTTTATTTTATCATGTTCACTTAATTAATTCCCGTGGTGTTGTTGCTGGGGTGCAATACAACCAGTGAAATCTCACAAACACTGTCACATGCAGAGAGGTAGGACCACATCTCGCCGCATATACCATTCATATTCATTTTGTCATCTTTTATCATGCTCATATCGTGAAACCGCCTATGCAAACGTGCAAATGTGGCTCCATCATAAATGGAGTGTCAACTATAGAATTTGCAGCAACTCTGCAGTTCTGCCCATTCTACATATTTCATTTGGATGTAAATTGACGATGACCATTCATTCCTTTTAGGCGCCATATAACCTTTCATGTGTTGGTGCACCTTAAAAGCCAATTGAATTTAATTCAGTTCAATCCATGTACACTTGAATAAAACATGGTCATCGTGTCATTTATAATACTGACTGTTTAATCATTTATTTTTTTTCAATCATATTTACTTTTTAAATTGAAGTTGTGCTGGCATAAAGGATTATACTTGTTTGATTTATACTGATTCTCAACATCTTTTGCATTTTGTTTTGGCAAGGCACAGAAGATAATGGATAGCACAATTTTTAATATTGTTTAACATCTGAATCCATAATGTTTCTTGCATTATCTTTTTGGCAAGGCATAGAAGAAAACAGATAAAACAATTTTTAATATCTAATATTGTACTTATTGAATTACTAATATGCTTCAGTTGTACAACTTGATTACGACAACTTAATATGGTTTATGAATGTAAATATGGAGGTTATGCAACATAATATGCAACACTGCAATTGAGAAAATTATACGTACATTTTTGATATATATTTCAAATTTAAAAGGATAGTGCACTCAACGTGTTTGCTCTTGATGGGGGAACATCACTAAGAGCAATGGCAGAAAAACAATAACGTGGCTCTAGCGTAAATGGAGTTTCTACGATAGAATTTGCAGCAGCTCTGCAGTTCAGGGTGAGAAGGTTCTAGGCCCATTTTCCAGATTTTATCTCAATGTACATGGAAGATGAGCCTGGCATGTTCATGCCTTTTAGGCGCCATATAACCTTTTCATGTGTTGGTGCACCTTAAAACCCCAATTCAGTTCAATTGTTCTTGATGGCACCACATGACCTTTTGGTATTGGTGACCAGGAAAACCAAATTAAACTCTTATCTGTTTTGGGAATGTTTTGAGTAAAAGTAAAGTTGAATGTACTGTTAATCAATACTGTTTTCATATCATGTTGGATTATAAATTATATATATATATATATTTCTTTTTTTAAGCTTTACTGTTTTCATTCCTGGATAAGAATAGTGCACTGTCTATCTAGGCAGAGATGTAAAAACACCCTAAATTCATGTTTATTTTGTCATTTTTGTCGTATGTGTTGGTGCGCCTTAAAACCCCCATTCAATTCGTGTTCATTAAAGGTCTTCATTATACCTGTTTTGTTTCAGATGCATCATTGCTCCAGAAATGGTTCTATGCCCATTCTGCATATCTTTATCTTGATATAAATTGTAGGTGGGCCCGACATGTTCATCCCATTGGCATCAAAACAACAACAACATATTCTGTATATCATCATAATTACCTTGATTACCTTTTTAATTCTTTGCTCATATGGATAAAACGAATATATCGTTAGACTCATAGAAAGCTTAATGAAAACAATGTCTTTTAATATATACAACTGTATGACCTTAATAATATATGTGCATTCTTTTGGGTACATTTCGAAGAGTGACAAAAAATATAAACTCAGTGTTTCACTTGTGCCTTTATTATATAAACAACTTTGTCATATAGAAAACTGTTTCTCATAATAGGAGCACTGCAAATCCCGCTAAAGCAGACGGCTAGGACCTCGCTTCATGTTCATTGTCTTTGTTTGCCATGCTCATTAAAGGTTTTCATCATGACCCTGCATGGGAACATGGCTGCATCAGAAATGGAGTCTCTAGAATTTTCAGCAACTCTGCAGTTCTGCTAGTTAGATGATTCCAGGCAAATTCTCCATATTTTATCTCGATGTAAATGGAGGATGAGCATGACATGTTCATCCATGTTTGGCACCATATAGCCTTTGTGAATCCAATTCAGTTCAATTCAACTTATGAGTGATGGCAGAAAACATGCCTGCAACATCAGTGGAGTGTTTACATAAAATTATATATTTAAATATATGAAGGGTAGATTTGCAATGTCATTTTCTGTCAATGCCATTCATGTGACATTTTCTGATGGTGTACTGTAAAACCCATTCCTACTTGATTAATTAGCATATAGTCTGATGTACCATTAATAGTGATACTGTTAACTGATATTATATTACACTTGATCGTTTTTGTTTGTCTTTAGATAAGTGTTAAAATAAATTGATATACTTAGCATTGTGTGTACTGTTCTTTCTTAAAGCCAATATATTATACTCTGTTTACTAAAACAGTCAAATGAAGGTTTTTTTGTCTGTATTTGAACATATTTTCAAAGTTTGTTACATTTGCTTTGTTTGCGAACAGAGCTACTTCGGTTAAAATGCAATATGTTGATACGGCAAACCTGCATTGCTACAAAACCAAATTATGAACAAGTCAGTAAAACATGTATATTGTTATATTCCGCAATACACCGTATCTTCAGATATCTCAATATATGTCTAATTTATCTTGAAATACTCCATGTTGAGATATCACATTTTTATCTTGCTAATTCAATTGAGATGTGTCTTGAGATATCTCAATTAATCTCAAGATATCTCAATGTATACTCAGTACATTTAAAAACACACATGTTTCGGTTTATACAATTTATCATGAGCCTATAAAGCTACAACAACAATAAAACCCACGTGTAAAACGTGAATTTAGTGTGTACACGCAGTGTAGATATAACGTAATAGCTTACCACCATATTTTAACCCGTGGGGCAACTGCAAATTTATTTTAGAATGACTTTTCTCAAACTAAAAAAAAAAACACATTTTAAAAAATGTGCGTTTTCAAATGTACTGAGTGTATATCTCAATTTATTTTGAGATAACTGTCGAGATATTCTAAAGTTGTTTTGAGATAATTATCTTGAGATATTTTAATGTGTCTTTAGTCATTATTATCTGAAAATAAATGGACATATATCTTATAATTTCTCAAGATGTATCGTAACTTATCATGAGATATCTAACTTGCGATATCTCAAGATTGTATGTGTCTTGTTGTTGGTAGATGCAATTCTAGTGGAATTTTGTAAGTTTGAAGTGATTGGTGTAATTCTTGGGTTTGCCTTAACACTGTTTCATTATATTGACAGTTTCCTAATGGTAATGTCCCATTTAAGTACTGGTGGCTATGGTATTTTGATGTCACAATAACATGACATTAAACATACAATAGAATGTGGCATGATGTCATGTCACATGACATCATTATGTCGTGTCGCGTTAAAATAAAAAATCACATAATATAGCAGCTTGATACAAATCGGGTTATATATAGTAGGCAACTTTTTAGAGTGGAAATGACTTGTGATTGCACATTCAGACCATTTTCATGCTGTGGAAAAAAAAAACAGACTCAAAGAAAAAAGTTTGCAAAAAAGCTGTTGAACGGGCTATTTCAGTGTTATCTTAAAAAGGTGCTGTTTCGGCAATTTCTGGACAATCGCATGATTTCTTAAAATATGCTATATTTTGCCGTGTTAGGGCAATAGCGCCTTCATTTTTCATCTCAACTTTACCAAACTTTACCACGTTTTTTTTTGTTTTTTTGTTTTTTCTTTTCAGATTTTTTTTTTTTTAATTTTTCTTCTTTTTCTTTTGTGGATTTTTTTTCTTTTTTTGTGTGAGGGTTTTTATTATCTCTACTGGCCAACTTCGAAAAACAGCCAGTAATGCCGGAGTTATGGCTTTTGATTTATACTGAAAGGAAAAAGAAACGTAGGGTGCGTATATCCGCTATATATTGTATGTTTAATATGCTACTGCTAATCGAATGGTACAGGGCGACATTGGCCTGTCCTTTTAAAAAGAAGGTTTAAACAGCACTGAACACACCAATGGTTACGCCTTTAAAGTTTCATTATCGTCAGAATGCGCATTTGGCTCAAGCAGGTGAGCAAACTTAGGCTTTAAATGTTGCAATCACTTAACATTAAATACAGTACTGAACTGGCTCAATTCTTCAGAGGAACTTCAGCATTTATGAATTTCTTGTTACAACGTGTACTGTGATTAAAACGTCTATAACATCACAGCTGTGTTCTTTCTCTAACTAACTGCACTTTTTTTTTTTTTACAAAACATCTTGGGATTTCCTTGGAATATATATGGAATTAAGTGTGCAATATATAGCGCAAAATACGCACCCTGCGTTTCTTTTTCCTTTCAGTTATAACAGCCATATTAGCCCCAGTGGGTGTCTGTTTTTTTATTTTTTTTTATTTTTTCATTTCTTTTAATTCCCTTTTTGTTTCATATTTCTTTTAAATTCTGGTAATTAGATCTTCATTCCTTCTCTAGCATCAGTTTTTGCGCACACGGTGTATGTGTCAACGTGCCTTAAAACACCTTCTATGACACAGCAGTTTGACCTGTCACATTAGGTACACAAGTCATGTGAGTTCTCCAAATCAACATCTCCTTATTTGAATCGACTAGCAGTAACTCTTTTACCATTTAACAATTACAACCTTATTTGACTGTGTAAACTACTGTTTGTGTTCAATTCCAAATATGGCAATGTTTATTTTCGGCACGCGCTTTTTCGAACGTAAGGAGGAGGATTTAGCAGACACGCGGGAAATAAATTAAGCAAAAGTAGGTCAAACACTAAGTCAGTCAGAGGCTAAGAAGTGACATTTTAACAATTAAGAAACCCTAAGGTTTAGCAATTAAGAAACCCCATCGCTGCACTTCTTCCCTTAGGGTTTCTTAATTGTTAAAATTTCACTTCACAGCCTCTAACTAATACATAAAAGGCAGGATCCTCTATAACTTCTTTGATTTTATTCCATTCGCGGACACTCGCCCAATTCCGTCATTCTTCGGGATCATGCTTCGGATAATTCCATACGCGAGCCCCTAATCACATGATTGCAAACCGAAATTTCATTGGATCCGGCATGCATACTAATTAGCTTTATTGCATCGTTTCTTTCAGACAAAAAATACTCTTATGTACAGTCTAATATTCTGCTGCCAAGTTCATGCACGGAAAAAATGGCTTCAAAACGTAAACAAGATGATGTTGATTCTGAATACATAACTGGATATTTACAAGAGGTATCACACGTTAAAGTGTCGCAAAAGAACTCGAAATATTTCGTCGGTTCATTACAAACATCAAAAGCAACGACGAAAAGGCTTGTTGCTTTCAGTCCTGAAAAACACGAACAGTTTTCTCTGGCTGCCAAGTCAAACCAACCAATTACGTTGAAAAACGCAAAACTTATGCCAGGACGAAATGGAGAAACCGAGGTGCATGTTGATAAACACACAATGATGGAAATGAGAACAGCAGACCTAAGCTTCAAAAAAAGTTATTCTTTATCAATGTCAACCTTTTCATCAGAACAGTCGGAAACAACTGGAGATATTCAACATTTCAAAAATGATGGCGACATGGTGAGTGACTTAACGTTTTCCTGTTTTGTTTTATTTATTACGTTTTTCCGCGGTTTTTCTTCTACTGCAGGCACCCACTTGTGAATACGCCTGCTTATAGTGCTTCAAAAACATCTCTGTATGTTTCATTAAACACAAATTTTCTACAAAAGTAAACACGAATGGCAGTGCTCGGAAATTTAGGATAGCCCGACGCCCTGGTCTCCTCAAAATCCATTCCGGGCCTGTCTTCTTTTCAGACAAGGGGCCCGTCGGGCCCATCTGGAAAAAAAACAAAAAATCAGAATCAATTTTACTTCATCTCTAGATTCTCAAGACAAAATACTCCTGTACACGGGCCTGTCTCCTTTTCAGACAAGGAGCCCGTCGGGGCCCGTCTGAAAAAACAAAAAAACAATCGGAATCAATTTTACTTCATCTCTAGATTCTCAAGACAAAATACTCCTATATGTGTATTGTGAACTGTGAAAACACTTGCAATTAAGTAATTAAAACCTGTTGTACACACATTGAAACAGAAGTTTGAATATTTTCTCTGGCTTCTTGACGGCAGTTTGTCACAACTGAGATTGACAATTATTGACATTAATGTGCTATCATGGTTGTGTTTTGTTTTGTTTTTCGTATGACATACCATTTTTGCCATTCAAAACATACTAATGCATAAAAAAAAGTTTGTAATTGATGGTATTTTGATGGAATGTTTCTGAAATTTTCGGGACTTAAAACCGCAGTGTCATAGTGGTCGGATGGTACATTTTTTTTTTTTTTCATAATCCAATAAGAAAAACTGCCCTTTACAAGTACATGTTAGTGCAAAAACAACAACATATACTCAGCAAAAATAGAAAGTATCCACTTTGTTTTCCTGCAAAATCTGTAAGAAAGAACTAACAATTGTAGCATGACTTTCTTTTAATAACATCATTGTTTGATGTTCACACAAAATTTCATCGAAATATACCGAATGCTTGAAAAATAAATCAAACTTTACAATCATAAGCGTGAAAACAAAATTCACAAAACTTAACAAATGTAAAGATTAGCAAAAATAGCACAGATTTAGCAGTCTAAGCCCATTCAAATACACAGAACAATGTTCAAAACTTCGCTAATATCTCATGTATCCACCGTTACACCGAATACACTCAAAAATGCGACGTCGCATGCTTCTGACGTAACGACTGACAAATCATCAAGCAAATTTGAGACGTTGTATATGCCAGGATGACCCTATCCGAAGTGTTCAGGACCTTGCAGCACCACTTGTCCGCTAATGGAACACATTACCTCCAGAAATCGTCAGTCGTTACGTTGGAAGCATGCGACGTCACATTCTTGCGTGTATTCGGTGTAACGGTGGACATATGAGATATTAGCGAGGTTTTGTATATTTTTCTTTGTATTTGAATCGACTTATAGACTACTGAATCTGTGCTATTGTCTTATCTTTACATTTGTTCAGTTTTGTGAATTTCGTTTTCACACCTATGTTTTTAAACTGTGATTTATGTTTTTACTATTCGGTATATTTCGATGGAATTTTGTGTGAACATCAAACAAAGATGTTATTAAGAGAAAATCATGCTACAATTGTTAATTCTGTAGATTAAATACTTTCCTTTAAATAATTTATAAAATGCTTCAATATTCATATTAAAAAAATAGTGTCAAGGCTGATCAATCTTCCATTTATCACTTTTTGTACAAACTGCGCTGCCCCTGCTGCCAGAACTGGTCAATAACCAATAATGTGTTGAACAATGACGATAAACCCTATTCAAAGAGCTATATATGATGTAATGTTTTTACCTCACCATAGCCAAAGGTTCAATATGGGCTATTGTGACCACTTTTGATGAAAAACCACATTGAAATTAAATCTCTTTTTTTTCAGGGTACAGTTTGTGTCAAAGTCCATGGTTTCCTAGACAAGGAAAAAAGAACAATAGTTACCAAGTTTGGAACCAAAGTGACCAGAACTGCAATAGTTGGAGATGCAACAGGCTGCCTAAGGCTAACTTTATGGGGAGACAGTTCTATTGATAAAATGGCAACAAACGAGTCGTACAGAATAACTGCATTGTGCGCACGAATGTTTAATGGCAATATATGCCTTAACACTACTTCAACCTCAAACATAACTCAAATTACTCCATTGGAAAACGTTAACCAAGACTTGAACAATCTACTAATACCGGAACAATATGATGTCACCATACTAATTATAAATGTCGTCAAGTCCTGCAAATGTGTTAATTGCCACAAAAATTTGTCGCATGACTTCCTTAAACTAAACGATGCTACAGTCAAATGTCCATTTTGCTTAATAAAACAAAACAAACAGTCATTACATTGCACAGTGCATGCAAATGTTGGAGCTGTCCTGAAAAACGACACAGCCAGTGACAACAACAAATATGTCATTTGAACAAGTTATCAAAGCATTTCTACTTCAACAAAACAAACCAGACCTCATCAGTGATACAGATGCTACAGAGGATTATATTTTAGGAATACAAAACTTCAAAATATCATGCATGCTTAACAGTGATGTTATTGAAGAAATGTCCCCACTCAACATTGAGAAACCATCTGCTTAAGGGGTTGATACAAGATTTCTCGAAATGCCATAAAAAAAAAAGCAGATATGATCTATTGAAAATTTGCAAAGAACATAAATGGAGGCAGCCATCTTTGAACGATGACGTCATCGCGCCATTTTACCATATATGACATATTGACAAAATGTCTTTTGAAGCAAAGCAAATTACTGCAAATGAAAATTATACATGTTACATCTGTATATTTATTTTTAATCAATTTGCAGGGATTTTCTTTGCTTTAAGATTAATTTTGTCAATATGCCTTATATGGTTAAATGGCGCAATGTCATCGTTAAAAGATGGCCTCCTCCATTTATGTTCTTTTTAAATTGTAAATAGGTCATATATTCTTTGTTGTTCATGGCATTTTCATAATTCTTCCAGCTTTTTTCAAGTTTTTCACAGCCCTATTAAATAGTGTTTGAAAATAGTGCATCAACCCCTTTAAAGATGAGGAAAATAGAACCAAAGTCACCAGAACTACAATAGTTGGAGATGCAACAGGCTGCCTAAGGCTAACTTTGTCAGGAGACAGTTCTATTCATAAAATGACAAACACTTTTATAAATATTTCTTCTGTTCTTTTTTCATGTTTTTTAATTTTTGATTACATTTTATTCTTTGTGCCACAGATACTCATTTGTATCACATAAATAGTTTTATAACGGTGCAACACGCAAGTCTCTATATGTTTAATTAGGCCAAATAAAATTATACCTGTGTTTACTGTAACATTGCTGAAAAAATAGGGTAAGTTACATTTCAGATGGCGATGAGCTTTGATGAATAGGAAAATGTGGTATTTTAAAAACTACAATAGTTAACAATATGAAATTTTGTATGTCTTATTGTTTCCCAAAAGGCATGGCAACAACTGCCTCTTTTCCCAATCACTTGCAATTTTTGCAAAGGGGTAAAACAGTTTAATTTATTTTTCGCATGTCTGGAAGAGTGTACGTTCCAACAGGAGGACAATGAGCACATGAGTCGGCCTTGATCGCGTAAACATAACTATTTTTACAAAAAAAAGAATTTAGTCTTTTTCTTTCTTTTTTTTCAATACAAAAAATATGAGTGGGGGGGGGGGGGGGGGGGGGGGGGGGTTTTCAGAGGATCGGTAAGGTTACAGTAAACTCCGGTATAATTTTATTTAGCCTTATGTGAAGACTACCAATTTCCCTTTTCATAAATATTTGTTCTGTTCATGTCCACTTTTATGAAACTTGTTACGTTTTATTCTTTGTGTCACGAGTAGTACATATATATTTGATTACATGTTTTATAACCAAAGTGAAAGAAACAAGTCTCTCTTTTATGCTTACATAAAAACAGACACTTTCCCTTTTATAAATATTTTTTCTGTTCATTTTTGATGTTTTATAAATTTTGATTACATTTGATACTTTCTGCCACAGGTCGTTCGTATTACATAAATAGTTTGATAACGGTGCGAGACACCAGTCTCTCTATATGTTTAAATACGTCAAGACTGGCAATTTTTCTTTTTATAAATACTTGTTCTGTTCATTTTTGATGTTTTATAAATTTTGATTACATTTGATACTTTCTGTCACAGGTCGTTCGTATTACATAAATAGTTTTATAACGGTGCGAGACACCAGTCTCTCTATATGTTTAAATACGTCAAGACTGCCAATTTTCCTTTTTATAAATACTTCCTGTGTTCATTTTTGATGTTTTATAAATTTTGATTACATTTGATACTTTCTGTCACAGGTCGTTCGTATTACATAAATAGTTTTATAATGGTGCGAGACACCAGTCTCTCTATATGTTTAAATACGTCAAGACTGCCAATTTTCCTTTTTATAAATACTTGTTCTGTTCATTTTTGATGTTTTGTAAATTTTGATTACATTTGATACTTTCTGTCACAGGTCGTTCGTATTACATAAATACTTTTATAACGGTGCGAGACACCAGTCTCTCTATATGTTTAAATACGTCAAGACTGCCAATTTTCCTTTTTATAAATACTTGCTCTGTTCATTTTTGATGTTTTATAAATTTTGATTACATTTGATACTATCTGCCACAGGTAGTCATTCGTATTACATAAATAGTTTTATAACGGTGCGAGACACAAGTCTCTCTTTAGGTTGCGGTGCACTAATTGCTTTCCCATAGGCCACAATGCAAGCTTTTCCGAAGATAAAAATTAAAAATAAACATACAAATTCAAAAAGATGTGTCTTATTTTCAAGGTAAGTCCAAGTCCAATGTGCTGAAAGTTAAAATTCAGCATGTTTCCCCTACAGAACTTTCCATGGGGGCCGCCATATTTGTTTACATGCAAAACCGCAGTAAATATTTACCTGTTTTTGAGTGGGGGTTAATCTCACAATTTCATGTTTAAAAAATACTTTCGGTAAAAATAAATGCTCTCATTTTAATAAATGTTATTTATTAATTAATTAACAACTCTGAAAATGTATTTTGAAACATTTATCTGGCATGTTTTAATTTTTGTGACCTTTCACTTCTGGCTGAGGTCACTCCTGGAAAGGGGCGTGGCCAAGTCCAGCTATATTTAGGATACCGCAACCTATACCGGGTTGTATTTTCCAATTTATTGAACAATGAGCATTATTGTTACTAACGGTAGTCATATACAAGCACTCATGGAAAAAATAAAGCTTGTAGTATACACAATTGTGCATGTTTTTTTTTATTTTCAATTTACCACAATTTTTCAGTCGAGACAATAAAACCCGTTTTCCAAAACAAATTACAATATTTTATGATTTCATCAGTTCGTCAAATATTTTATGCCAAATATTTTACTGAGGTAGTTGCATAGTCCCATGTGTCATACTATACACTGTCTGCCCCTTATTTAGAACATAATCCTGTTTATATGCACATCTGACTGCTTTTTTTACCCCCACCCACCCCCATGAGAAAACACTGTTTTTGAGTATAATTTGACTTTAAATAGTAATAAGGTACCAGCAAAACATGTTTCAAGTTCCTAGTCTTCTTTGTGTCAATGTATCTATAAATTACAGTTTAATAAAGCATTTGTTACAACCAAGAGGCATACAGACAATCAGACAGACAGGTGTGCTATAATGACTTTTTGCTTTTCGACATTTACCCGCGGTGCGATTTTCAACAATGCGGTCAAATTCTATGTCAAATGGAATAAAACTATATCGTGGCATTTTAGAAATGTTGCCTGCCTACCTGTTTGTTTGTTTATTTGTTTGTTTGTTTGTTTGCTTGCTTGCTTGCTTAATTGCTTGCTTATTTGCTTATTTGCTTGCTGAAGCATCAAACAAATAAGCAAGCAAGCAATTGGGTGAAACCACCTCTTAAAAATCAAACATATTATTTTAAGACTCTTAGTATACATAATGCCCATTGATTGAGATGTTTAATAAATGATAAACAAAGCAAGGTTCATTTCTAAAAATCACTTACCAAATGCTGTAGGCTTTGCTGGTCCATGTATGTCAAACACAGTAGCACACACAGTTACGCGTCCCGCAAAAGTCTTCGAGTCCCGGAAAAGTCTTCGAGATGCCTCATGCTAAATAACTGACGGTGTCAATGGAACAAGACATTTGTTGCTTGAGCTCTGTAAATAGAACAGTTTTACCATTGCATAATAAAATAAATATAACTTCAAAATGCTGGACATAAAGAAGAAAAATTGCATAAAACAAATCAAATTAAAGTTATGCCAGGTAACGCCAAGTAACGCCACGTAAACCAGTAAAAGATAATTCACTTGTAAACAAATGTGTGTGTAGTTTTGCGCGCTTTCAGATAATTTTATTAGGAAAAAAAATAACAGTTTCGATCGAGTATCGCTCTTATTCTTTCCTTGACTTTTTATGTGAAAAAGCTCCCATTTAGTAAAAAAAATGTGTACGATTAATGCGAGATCTCAGTGAAACATTGTTTCCAACATAAGACACAGTTCTCGTGGACAATCTCATAGTGTAATGAGAGAATCTAATGTAATTGCATGTAGAAGTTCATGTAAATTCATGTAATAATTTATGTAAATTCACATTTACCTGTAAATTCATATTTACATGTAAATTCATGTAAATTCATGTAAAGTTATTTTACAAGAAAATGTAAAAAAAATACCAAGTTGTAAAAAAGGCCAAAAAGATGCTCAGAAGGCTGTCGAGCAACCATTTACGGTATAGCCGGCATTATTTTCATATTTCATAAAAAAAACTAAAACCCCGAAAAAAGACTGCATGTAAAATAACTGACATATTAATAGACAAAATACGTACTCGTCAGAATAGAAAAAAAAATACTATGGTGTCATTTCAGGCGAGATCACGAGTTTTTTTTCCGATTTTTGGCCCGGCCCGACCTGTCGACATTTGTGATATAATCTAACATGACGAACCCACCCGCCAAAGAGGAATCATTGCTAAGCTCTGCAACAACATAGCTGATATAACATGCACATGTTTGGGATATGTAGCTATGCGATAGGCGTACATGCGTACCAATGTACACTCTTCAATACCAAAGTCTATGAATATTTTCTGCAGTCTAAGTACAATATAGCACCCCTTACCTTCAAACGCGCTCATTTCTTGTTGAGTTTTTTTTTCATGCATCAGTTTGTCTATTGATCACTATAAGTCATCCTTTCAGATTTTAATTTAAATTCCACATGAAATACAGCAATAATTTTAAGACTGCTGGCCAAATTGTTGACCATGTAGAATGTTTTCATTCTGCATTTAGGTTGCGGTGCACTAATTGCTTTCCCATAGGCCACAATGCAAGCTTTTCCGAAGATAAAAACTAAAAATAAACATACAAATTCAAAAAGATGTGTCTTATTTTCAAGGTAAGTCCAAGTCCAATGTGCTGAAAGTTAAAATTCAGCATGTTTCCCCTACAGAACTTTCCATGGGGGCCGCCATATTTGTTTACATGCAAAACCGCAGTAAATATTTACCTGTTTTTGAGTGGGGGTTAATCTCACAATTTCATGTTTAAAAAATACTTTCGGTAAAAATAAATGCTCTCATTTTAATAAATGTTATTTATTAATTAATTAACAACTCTGAAAATGTATTTTGAAACATTTATCTGGCATGTTTTAATTTTTGTGACCTTTCACTTCTGGCTGAGGTCACTCCTGGAAAGGGGCGTGGCCAAGTCCAGCTATATTTAGGATACCGCAACCTATATGTTTAAATACGTGAAGACTGGCAATTTTTCTTTTTATAAATACTTGTTCTGTTCATTTTTTTATGTTTTATAAATTTTGATTACATTTGATACTTTCTGTCACAGGTCGTTCGTATTACATAAATAGTTTTATAACAGTGCGAGACACAAGTCTCTCTATATGTTTAAATACGTCAAGACTGGCAATTTCCCTTTTTATAAATACTTGTTCTGTTCATGTCCACTTCTATAAAACTTTATTACGTTTATTCTTTGTGTCACTAGTAGTGAATTTGTGTTGCATAAAATGTTCAATAATTACAATCCAAGACAGAAGTCTTTCTTTATGTTTACAGGAAAAATAACATTTTTCATGCTCATTAAAGGTCTTCATCATGACCCCTGCATTGTTTCAGGTGTCATCTCGCTCACATCACTAAGAGCAGTGGCACAAAAACAATAAACGTGGCTCCAGCATAAATGGAGTTTTTACGATAGAATTTGCAGCAACTCTGCAGTTCAGGGCGAGAAGGTTCTAGGCCCATTTTCCATATTTTATCACGATGTACATGGAAGATGAGTCTGGCATGTTCATGCCTGTTAGGCGCCATATAACTCGATGTACATGGAAGATGAGTCTGGCATGTTCATTCCTGTTAGGCGCCATATAACCTGTAATGTGTTGGTGCGCCTTAAAACCCCAATTCAATTCAATTCAATTCCTCTTTTATAAATATTTGTCTTAAACTTGTTACATTTGATTCTTTGTGCCACAAGTAGTCCCTTCGTAAATGGTTTTATAATAATCTTCATTCTTACTAAACATAGCATTTTCTGTTTTTAGATCACCTGTGATCACTTAATCATCTTTGTTCATTCCTTTAAGTCCCGGGTGCCCTATTTGGTCACGGGGCAAAGAATAGGGCCACTGCATAACCCTTTGGAGGGGTAGAATCCCCCCAAATTCATGTTCATCTTATCATTTTTTGTTCATGTTCATTAAAGGTGTTCATCATGATCCCTGCATTGTTTCAGGTGCCATCTCGCTCATATCAAAAGAGCAGTGGCAAAAAAACAATAAACGTGGCTCCACCGTAAATGGAGTTTTTACGATAGAATTTGCAGCAACTTTGCAGTTCAGGGTGAGAAGGTTTTAGGCCCATTTTCCATATTTTATCTCGATGTACATGGAAGATGAGCCTGACATGTTCATGCCTGTTAGGCGCCATATAACCTTTTCATGTGTTGGTGCGCCTTAAAAACTCAATTCAATTCCAAACTTGGTCAAATAATGTCTTGGTGAACTTTAACTTTCATCCTGATTGCCACCAGTAATTCCACATTTATCCCCTTCAACTGGTAAAAGTCAATATGTGAAGCAGTAGTGGGGGCATCCGTGTCCCATGAACCCCATTTCTTAACAACTACTTTTCTTTGACTTTTCAACAGATTTTCACAAAAATTATAACTAACGAGTTTAGTTGATGCATTATTCTGATCCACCAATTCGCTACAATACAAAAAAGCATACAACAAACATGTGATTCTCATTGCACTGCAGTTATGTTAAACATGCATCATTTTATCATCTTTATTGACATTTCCCTTCTTTTCGTAACTGCACTGTAAACTAAAACACAATATATACTCTGTAAAGAAGTTTTGGACCAGGGCAGTGTTCGAACCCGTACAATGATCGCTGAACCATGACATTCGACCATAACCCTTATTATCTCAGTTGATAATTCACAATAGATCAACAATCAATAATAATTATAGTTTACAATGAAAGGTTTGCGAAAAAATAATCTTTTTATAGGTTACTGGAATGTGTCCGTAACTGTTACTTTGTATGGACTTCACAACATTTTTTACAGACCCTTTGTGTGTTCGCGATATTTTTTAAAATCAAATCTTGTTTCGAATTTAATGTTTCTGATACCAAATTAACCGGGTAGGGTAGACCTTGGTTACTAAAAAAAGATACTTAAATTTTGTCCACTAGTTTTATTTTTATATGATACCCTGGTCCAAAACCTTTTTTAACCGAGTATACATTAATTATGATCCTTTCTGATACTGTAATTATTAAAGCTGTTCATTTTTGTTTACCTTTACAAAAAAATAAAGAAACTATACTTGGCATTTTGTGTATTGCATATATTCATTGTTCCACCCATTTACAAATCTTGTCGTCCGGGTAGGCCAGCAGAACTTATGCAGTAACGAGTTGTCCGTCGTCCGTTCGTTATCTTTTTCTGGTTAAAACAATACGACCTTCATTTTTCATTTTTCATGCGATCTTAACCAAACTTTAACAGGTTATTATCAATGAAAGCTTGAACAAGTTTGAAAACCAGCCATATCGAACGAATATCGCTTAGTTACGGGCCTTGATTTAGTTAGAAAGGCAATATTTTCCCTTGTCAATGTTTTACCCTATCTTTACCAAACTTTACGAGATTGTTAATATCAATGAAAGCTTGGACAAGTTAGAAAGCCAGCCAAATCGGACCAATAACAGCAGAGTTGCTGTCCTTGATGTAGTTAAAAATGCTGTCTTTTTCCTCGTTAAGACGATCTGGGCTTCATTTTTCAATCTATCTTTACAAAACTTTACCAGATTCTTAATATCAATGCGGACAAGTTTGAAAATGTTGCCCAAAACTTTCACAAAAACGCAAATGGCAGTCTCTCGCTTCAATGATGTCATAAGAACCATGTTAGCCAGTAGAGCGTTCACAGGCCCTCTTGGGCCTCTTGTTTTCTGAAATATACTATGTTCTCCATGTTTATAGACACATTTTTAGCATCCCAATAATAATGGGTACACATTGTTCACCTCTTACGGAGATTTGTATTTCTATTGCTATGGAAAATATTTCATGTTTAGTCGTTCCCCAGATGCGCAGGTAGTTGTCATCGAATTCTTTAATAACACCTCCCTGTATGTGGCTGATACTCGCTTATCGGAGTGATAGAAGCATAGAAGACAAACAGGTTCAGGAGAACCATGACAAATTACCCAGAAATCCACCACGACAGGTGTATTACTTGTGACAAAATGGTTGGAGGGGAAATAAGGTCGACGGATGGAATGAACACGTTTACAGAAAAACGGAATAAGGCGTGTGCCGCGAATGCGTAATATGTGCAATAATATGCACTTGCTACGTTAACGCGATTTCCGTGGAAGAGACAGAGAGAACGCTGAAAAAAGAATTGGGGTGCATCTAGCAGACATACGCACTGAGAGAGAGAAACCGATTAGGTTACCCCTTATCCCGCTACATATATATAACTTCTGTGAATTGATGACCATTCCATTTATGTGACAAAGGGGTTTGTTTGGGGAAATGACTGATCAGTAGCCGGACATTGTAAACCCTGATCAGCCTGCGCAAAGTCTATTGTAGTCGTGTTTAGCGGTATAATGGTTAACCAGACAAACCATCATGGTATACAGGACTTTAAATTGAGCATTCTCGAACTTCTGTGTTATAGACTTTGTTTCAATACTAAAATTGGACTTACTTGTCGGTGGAAAAACTTAATTAAAATTGATGAATAACCCGAAATGGCAGATCAATGTTACTGAGGCGTTCACACAGTGCGACGAAATGGCGTTGGTGTCAAAACAAGTACACTTTTAAAAGTCAGATAAAAACGTTACGTTCACAGCTGACAATGTAGGCAAATCGCAATTTTCTTTGTTTAAATATATTTTAGAATAGTTGTGTGATAAGTAGTTTGTTTTGAGCAATCGTTCATAAATTATTTTATTTTTTGTTTACTTTGTTACACTTTAGAGACGTATCTGCACAAACATATGATTAAAACATATGAAATAAGGATTATGGTTTAATAATTGTAGGAATAAGAGCAAAAAAGTATATTGTTTCGATACATATACAGGCTATATATGGTTAGTTAACTACTAATTGATGCATTAATTGTAGACCGCATTGACTAAATATGAAATATGGTTTTGCGGTGTACTTGTGAAGGAAGTTTTTCACACCTTCCTTTCGACTATGGATAGGCAGTTAGTAACACAGTAGGTGGTGAAATATTTATCCATGGGCTATTTGAAGCTAATTATACAAACATCTTGTCTCAGTGAGAGATATATATATAGTAGTTATACCATATATCGGATCAGACTGCTATAAGCGTCTGATGGGTTCTACACATGAACCTTTAAATTAATAAAAGTACTTGAATAAAGATACTCCAGTTCGCACTAAGTGTTCTGTAGGTTTTAATATAACCTGGTATCTAGTACAATATCTCAGATGACCTTGAGTGATCTGTTGGTTCAATACAATAATGAACCTTAGACATAAGTCTATATATTGCAGATGACTTTGAGTGATCTGTTGTTCAATACAATAATGAACGTTAGACATAAGTATATATCATAAATTGATAGTACGAAATGATTACTATACTACATAGTTAGATAGTATTATCATACTTTACCAACTGATTGGTATTTCAAATGTAATACAAGTAACATTGTATATACGGAATGAACCTTAGTATACAGAAATGTATAAAGCACAAACACGCAACAAGGTGTATGATATATTTACCCAATAGTCACATACCCTTATATATAAGAAATAAATAATAATGGCAATATTCAGTTACGGCTGAATTCTGAAATAAATTTTATAAATGTATCAGGTCAGGTTACCTGAGAATGATGTATAAACACTATAATAATATACATTATTGGTTGTGCTACGGAATAAACCGTAAGATTTGTATGTTAAAGTATTAACCGAACACTGAGACAATTTGAATTTAAAAGAAAGAGGACCCCTGATGAGACTGCCCTTGGAATCTACTGAATATTTCAATATCTAATATGATATAAATAGAACATATCACTCACATAAACTGGAAATAACGAGTAGATATTCCTAAAAACAGTCGAAACATTGCTTTAAACCTTGTGGGCTAGATCACAAGGGATTATTACTATTATTGTGGTTGAAATATCATTTCAATATTGATAAACATGAATATGTGCAAATATTGTATTATATTATATAAATGTATAATTGGAAATAAAGCAGTGTAGGGTCTATGCTTGAATGAATCTGACTTTGTGGGTGAGTTGGGCTACAGTATTATATATATATATATAGATATATATATATAAATACAATGAAACATCGATAATCCTAAATTACCTCCCGTTTAGTTGAATATCGTTTGAAATTCAAGTAACTGTAATTAAGCGTCAACATTAACGATTTCAAAAATGTCTTTTGCAAACGCAGTTTGAATAGTCATTCTAGTAAATCCTGATGTCAAAAAACGTTTAGTTGGCATGTTTTAGAATTAGGAACATCGACCTGAGTCAAGTCAAAGTACTTAACAAAATGCCTCAATACCCAGTTGTATAAGTGTTACATTTTTTCTAGAAAACTTGAAATCTTCAAAATGTGTTCATGCAATCAGAGCAGACAACTTAAACTCATTATCTTGAGATTCAACCGTATCTCAAATTAATTGTGAAATACACAAAACAATGTGAATATTATTAACATATTATTTAGGTACCACTGGGTACCTAGGACATTTGACTAGTAAATATTAAGGAATGTTTGCAAAGTCCAGATAATTATAAATAATGCAGGAAAGAGACAAAACTTCATGTCATGCGTTCGTTTGTGGGTAATTTTTTCCATTCACGAGTGACAGATGGGAGGAATGACTTACAGTCCAGATTACGAGAAGTCCGACATTGTAAACCATTGGGATTGAGGAGAATACAACTTAAAGGTGTTCTAATCATAGGAGGGATTAGATAGCGAGAAAAGTTGACGTTAAGCCACGGAACATTTTATAAAAGAGTAAGAACTTATGTATAGATCTAGATTTTGTTTTGATTCCTATCCTACATTATTACAGAGGAACTGCAGATAACTAAATCAGTATTGTAATTACAGTTACTATACGTGCCGATTCGTTTTGTGTTTGATCGAGGTTGTCGCAAATAGTGCAACTATAACAAAGAACATCTGCATATTCTAAATGAGTTCTGATAAAATAAATCAATTCTAGGGATTTACCAATAGTAAGTAGGTGTTTAAGTATCATGATTATATTTTTCTAGACACCAGTATTCTACAATCGTTAGAAAGATATGTTTGTGAGATGATACTTCAGTTATTTGTTGTTTCAACATAATTAAAGCAGGGTGATTAGGTTTGTTTCTATGCTCAAGGATACTATTTTGACAGATTGACATTTACTTTCCTATTCTGTCATTTGTGGAATCATATCTCAATTTCTATAAAAACGATGGGAATCCCTCAAATTCGTTTTCAATTATTCACCCAGAAGAAATGAGTTTACATTGGAAAAAACGTCTTTGTAGACAATATACACAAAATAAAGTAATATGTAATACAGCTGTATTCATTCCGATAAATGTAACTTTGAAGTTGGCACCAGTAGCATTCCATTTCGACCATATGGTATTCTGTAGTAATTTAGTGAAACAAAATTGTATCTGTTGCTCAGTGTATGTGTTTGCAGAGGTGACATTTATATTTAATATCAGTGTATTGTGTATAAGTTTAAAGACACATTGACACAGCATTGTAGTTATTTATGTCCGCACCAGAGGGAGGAGAAGGATACAAAGGAAGCATGGAAACGTGCTCTGATCTAGCTATTGCATATTTTACTATTATAGTTATTTCAAACGATGGAACGATGAACTCAACACGAAACACCAGTTGACCATTTGACGGACATTTGATGTGTATTGCCTTTGGCCACATCGAAGAAATCCACTGGTGCAGGAAAAACGAGAAGTCGTGGTATCCAGATTCGAAGTCCACCGTTCTACCTAATTATATATACTTTTTATAGCCGCACCTACATCTATAGTTTTGACCTCGTTTTGTTATCCTTATGGGTACGATCTGTACACCTCTTGTCGCAGATTTGTTCTTGTATTTCTATCAAAGAAATTTCGTGTTGAGTCTTTTATCCGATACTCATGCAGATGTAATTGAAGCCTTTAAGGACATCACTCGTATTTGGATGACATATTGAACATTGACAATCATTTCTTTTCTACGATGGTTAATAATATCTATCCTAGCGAACTTCAACTCAACAAAGCTAACATTTCTGAAACTGTCGCTTATTTTTTTGATTTACATCTTTCCATTGAAAATGGCGAAATAATTAGTAAAATCTATGACAAGAGAGATGATTTTAATATTATCCCCATTTAGATGGGGATGTTCCCCGAGCTACATCTTATGGGGTCTATTTTCTCAACTTATTCGTTTCTGTAGAGTTGTAGTCGTGTTGAGGACTTTAATATTCCTAATATTTGTATAACTAAAACACAACTCCAACAGAGCTACCGTTACCATAAACTTCAAAAAAACTTTGCAAAATTGTATTATCGTAACCCAGATCTACTTTTAAACTATTAAAGTAATTCGACAAGGACTATCACAACCTGACTTCTATGGTGATGTGATTTACAAACATCGTAAGATCCTTGGACATAATTACTTTCATACAATCCTATTTAACTTGCTAAAACGTTTATCAAAAGAGGTCCTGAGATGTTTATTATTTTGTATGTATATCTTTAGTTGGTTTCTCTGGATGTGGACTTTATTGTAAGAGATTTCCTGTTGATGGGATTTAGTTTTGTTTACACTGTCTTGTCTATTTGGGCGCTGAAGACAGGATAATAGCGATGATTGTGCGCATATAAAATCGATTCAAGCTAACCAGCAGGTCTTATTGCCTACTGACCGTTCCAAGTCGGTAACCCTGTCTTCACCACCCTTTCTGTTGTTTTTTGTCTCTTTCATTGTAGTTTCAAGTCCTTGTTTGCAGTACAGTGCGGACCTACGATGCCATTGCGTTCGGACGCTGTGGTTTCTATAGGACCCTATATATCATTTTGACCCTATCATTTTGCAACGCACTGCATGTTTAGTGGTTGCCCCATTTACAGTTTGCCACTATGCATTCCTCTTTGGTTGTACGATGACCGGACAGATTGTGGACCAAATGATGACTACTACATGAACCCTTATAGGACGGTAGTGTTTGATGTTTGTCTTTAATCTTGTCTTATCGTACCCTTAACGGTTTGTTCTCTTGTTACTCTGGCTTCTGTCAAGTCATTGAGTACTTACTTTGTGGCTTTCTAGGCTTTTTTGATATTATATATACATTATCATTTATGTGTTTTACTTATATTGCCTATTAATGCTGCCTTGTTTGTCAGAGATTATAACCTGGCGGGATATCTGTATTTACACTGTCCCGTGTTTTTGGATGACAATAGGGTAATAGTGAAGTTTGGTGCACCCAAGAACCTGGTTTAAACACCAGCGGCCTTTTTTGCCACTGTCCGTTCCAAGGCGGTAGCCATATTCTCAACCTTTTGTGTTTGTGATGTGTTATCTTGCTTTGTATTCATCTTTAAAGTTGTTCTATGTTTCTGTGTGTGTTTGTGGTTGACCGTCGTCCATGAATGCTACTTTTCCTGTTTGATTTTATATCTAATTTTGTTTTTTATATTCATATTTACATGATCATTTTTGTGTTATACTTATATTGTCTATTAATGCTGCATATTTTTTGTTATAGTACATATCCTGGCGGGGATGTCTTTATTTAATATTATTATTTCCCGTTTCTTTGGGATGACAATAGGGTAAGACTGAGGTTTGTTGCACCCTATAACCTGGTTTCAGATCCCCCAGCGCCCATTTGTGCTACTGACCGTTCCAATTGTCATATTTTATGCTAGTGTCGTCGTGACTTGCATTTGAAGCATCTTAAATGTGTTGTTTGTTTCTATGCGTGCTATTGGTTGAATGTGGTCATTGAATGCATTTAATGTTCAACTTTTGTATCAACTTTTTATAATGTTGTTACAGAAGTAAATACACAGTGTAGTAAATCAAAGTGAACACTTTATATCTGTTTAATCCCATAGATATTGTATGACATTCATAGATCCCGTGTTTCGTTGACTGTGTTCTGTGAATGCTACATTTCCTTTTCGACGTGTGTACTTACTTTTATAAAGCAAATCTACATTTCTGCCAAATAAATACTGTTTCTGATATTATGTTCACATCAATAGTGTTGCATTAATGTCATTTATTATATCATTGACAATGTTCATGCCTATAATATGCATTTGGATGAAAATTTCAATTAATCATACCCCATCCATTTTGGATTTTTTTCCAAAGATGGCTGACCAATAGTCCTTAACAGTATCAAGGAGTTACCAGATTCCGATAGTTTAACAAACAAACTTAATTTCCAAATTTATTAAGTTGACCTATTCCTCCGAAACCTCGGTAAACATAAAATCGCCAAAATCATAAAATAAGGTGGCCAATTTCAGTCATTACGCGCACTGAACATTGTTATACACAAATCATATGAAGACAGATAACTCTAAATTAACGTTTATTTGACTAGAATTGCAGTCACTAAAATATTTAAATAATACAAACAATGTGATTGGTTAAAGGACGATCACATGATCAATTTAAGCTCCGTTTATTTTCCAATGAACTGTACGAAGAACTACTTTCATCCGCCATTCATAGAATACCGCGTGCTGCGTAACAATATAGTTCGGATTTACAGGGGCGTATTTAGGAGAGGGATATTAAAATAATTGGATAAAGAGTTTAAAACCGTGGATTGCAATTATAAGGGTTTAGTGTCATTTTTTGTGCGTTCATTCGGGTATGAACTGTTAACTGTCGAATCACATAGCGTACATAATGCCCTTCGGGCATTATGCGCTATGTGCTTCGACAACTAACAGTTCATAAAAAAAGAAACTACACCCTTAAATCATTTAATGCTGCTCACAGCATGGACATCTAAATGAGGTGTCCTTCCGTACAACCGTGACACTGGTACAATATTTGAGATGAGTCCAGTGATCACATATTTCACACTGGATGGTACTCCTTCACAGCTTGGTATGCTCTAGAGAGTGCAGATGGTGAATAAGCTCTTCTTTTACCATATGAAGTAGGACCTATAAGCTGTAAATATAAGAAATACCATTCAACCTAGAAAAAAACGCAATTTCAATTAGTGACTACAAAATAACATAATGGCCCTAATTGGCCTCCGTAGAAAAAAAATTGGTTGGCATTTTTTCCACCGTATACCGTTACTATTTTTAGACTTGACATAGTTTTTGCAGGCAGAGATAACGTCTGTGGATACACAAATGTTAAATGCGTTATTTTATCGTTTTAAGTGCTATAATAAAATGACTTAGTGGAAATACATAGAACTTATTTATCAACAATGTAAGTGACATTTTCTTACCTTTATTCGAAGCATTTTCTTGAAATTGTTGTAGAAACAAAGCGACCGAAAGTTTTACGATCTGTTTACATCCGTGTTCATTTTTGACGTCACATTATGACGTTACGCTCGCGATATAACAAAACCTATCGGAATCATGTGTCTATCGGAATCATGTTACTGGAGGATACTGAAACTAATTATTTACTGTTATATGTTACCCACAATCTATATTGAATGACGAAATAATGTGATTGTTCTCCTTCGCCCTCATCACAACAGCGTTCTTATATAAGGACCCTGACCACACGTATCGCAAACATATAATATTTAGGATAGTTACCTGCACGTGAAATTTAATTTTCTTTTGTAGTTTCCAATCTATTTGTTATTAGGTATGTGCTCCCACCAACACGCCATCACTAGCCCCGCACCCAAACACCCCGACCCGTGTCGTAAACATGTCATGGGTGGGATTGTTACCAGTTATTAGTATTGATCTTCTTCGACGCTTGATTGTACATACCCTTAGTGCAGGAAAAACGAATGAAACCGGAAACACGTGTCTGTACTTATTTTTTATTACAATATTTTTGACCACCCATATTTAGTTTGTCGATATAATAATGAAGATTTCCTCTTTGTTTTATTTATTAATTTAGTGTCTTTTTGCCGTTCTGTTTATCTTCGATAGAAGGTGCGACTGTATCAGCCAATCGGAAACGATACCAGAATCTAGGTAAAATACCAGCCGCGTCATGTTTTTTAGAAGAGCTGTTCTAGACATTTGTTGTGAAAACAAACAAGCGTCGCAGATGAGCTAGACTAACCTGTTATTGATTTGATTTACTTTTAACTGTTTTAAATTAATTGTTATATGTTATCCCTAAACTGTATCCTGTTGTGAGAACAGTGAGCAAGCCGTTCCTTTTAAAAGGACAATTTATTACCTAAACTGGGATTGCCTTATAACACAATTCCAGACAAAAAAGTCGACGACTTCAGCATGTTTTGTGTTATCTCACGCCCGTTGAATAACACTAGTTTGTAACTAAAGAATGTAAAAAGACAACTCTATTGCTGCACGTATGTGTAATCACACTTCACCTGTTGCAAAACATCAAATTAAATAACTTGTTATGATACGTTTGATGGAACTTACAAAAGAACACTTATTATGTATAATCAAATTTCATACACGCAATGTAATGACGTGATTGGTTTGTATATGAAATATGTTACCTGTAGACACCAAGGCTGTTTGCCAATGCTGATTAAACTAAATATATCATAGATGAAACAGATTATTAATATTGCTATGAAAATAATCATTACCTAAAGGCACAAACACAAATTAATAAACTGCATTTGTGAAAAAACTGTATCCATAGCAACTCCATTAATATTCCAACTGGGCAACGTCTTAACAATCGATATGTTCCTCGATGTGACGTTTTTCTGCAGGTTAATCTATACCGTGCTTTACATGTCTTCCATGTATGTTTATATATACTCGATTATATCTATATTAAACATGAAGTAAAGAATATACTATTTTGGAATATATGACACTCGCCGGAAGCAATATCACACACCTTTGAATCGACATGTATCAAATATAATCAAAATAATAATAATTATTATGTGACTCCAAAAAAGTAAATGGTTGGACAAACATAGGGGTACCGCTTTGGAAAGCCAGTGGCAAAAAGGCGCTGTTGTGGGTTTTAACCAAATTACACCTAACCCCACTTTTGCAATATTGTGATCCCATTAAACGGAACAGAGTTAGGACATACATCCTGCCAGACTATACAATTATCATCTGACACACTAGGTATCATTAATAGGCAATATAAGTAAAACTCAAAGATCATCATGTATATATGAATATAAAAAACAACATTATAGAAAGCCACAAAGCAAATACTCAGTGCCATGAGAGAAGCCAAGGCAACACAAAAATAAACCAATAAGACAAGACAAAATTCAAGACACTACACGTTGCCACCATTTCCGGATGAATGTAGACGTCATCATAAGCTACACAATGAGTCGGGGAATCACACAATCAAAGAGCACGTGACCTGCATGACCTTTATGCGAGATTAGTACATGCTTTACTATAAATAGTAACATATTTAATAGGAGAAACTGTGTTTACCACACTTCTTTTTCAACATCCATAATCCATTATGGATAATCGGCACAGTAGCCACAGACTGTTCGCAGGCGAAGACGTCGACGTCATTAAGCAACACGACGTGAACGTCATCAAGCACCAAGAACGTGATAGACTTTAGTGGAGAGATATAGAGCGCAGGAGTGGACGTTGACCTCTCGACTGCAATGTTGTCTGCCCAGTAAATAGTGTTTCAAATACGTCGAAACGTCGAAATAAATCCTTTATAATATAGTGACAGACGTAGTTTTTAACAACAGACAATGCAGAAAACTGATATGTCGACCAGTTGAACCTGTGGTATTCTGTTTTGTTAATTATGTTCAATACTCATAGTACTTGTGAACATGGGACTGTGACTTAAACGAGATACATGTTGATTTGTGATTGACAAAGGTAATATAATGAGCAGTGTAATGTAAAGTGTGCACATTTCCTACTGTCATCTATTCAAATACAACCTTTAATTTAACACTATCTCAATTTCATTGCCTCGGCAGTTTGACAAAAATAGTATAATCCCTTCACTATAAAGGCGTTTTATAACTATGTCCAGAGACATTCATTTCAATCACAGTTGGTATTACGCAAATTGCATGCAATACCGTTGCAAAATAACATGAAATATGCAGGCTTCACATTTTCAGCGGTTCTCGTTCATAGCAGGCTACACACCTTTAGCGTGTTCTCGTTTATTTGTTGGTGCAACAATTAACTTCAATTAAATGTTTATTTGGTAAATGATCATTTTAAGAAAAGTCATATTTTTATGTGTATAATAACGTCATTTGCAGGTGCAGATAACACGTTTTTATTAATATATTTTGTTATATTAATTTTGTTTTACATAACAATCGAGATTTCTATACAGTAGAACCTGCACAATATACCACCCGCTTTAAGAGAAAACCGTTTCAATAACTTTCTCATTTCTTGATATTTATTCATCAAACTTGCAATATATACTCATCCTGACTTCATCGACACGACCATACTAAAATATAACTGTCAAGGTCACGCTGAAGGTCATTATATTGGTTAAATGATATATAGGGTCCTATAGAAACCACAGCGTCCGAACGCAATTAGACCGTGAGCCATACACTTTTTTGTTACCATCTCAAGGGACAAATTCTTACTAGTACCATGTTATTGAGTACCTTGTAGAGAAACAAAAAATCCATGATAGCAGTGTGAACAGGGTAGCTGATTGTTGTTATTAGAGTTATCTCCCCCTTTTAAGCAAAACTCTTGTTTCTTTAAAAAATCGTTTTCGCTGAAACTAGAAGAGCTACAGGTCTAACATTTTGCATGTATTATACATTTAGGGTCCTCTACCAAGTATTTATAAAATGGTGACCCAAGGGTCAAATATGGCCCAGCCCCGGGGGTAACATTTTTTCATACAGTTATATAGGAAATCTTTAAACATAAATAATTTTCTCTAAAACTGTAAGAGCTAGAGGTCCCATATTATGCATGAAGCATAAGCTTATGGTCCACTAGCAAGTTTGTTAAAATGTTGACCCTGGGGTCATATCTGGCTCCGGCCCAGGGGTCATATATTTACATAGAGTCATATAGAAACATCTTTAAAATCTCTTCTTTAAAAAAAACAAGAGCCAGAGGTCTATTATTTTGCATATTGTACAAGCTTATGGTTCTCTACCACTTTTGTTCAAATGGTGACTCTGTGTCCAACTATGGCCCGGTTCTGGGGTTATTGAATTGAATTGAACTGGGTTTTAAGGCGCACCAACACATGGAAGGTTATATGGCGCCTAACAGGCATGAACATGCCAGGCTCATCCTCCATGTACATCGAGATAAAATATGGAGAATGGGCCTAGGACCTTCTCACCCTGAACTGCAGAGTTGCTGCAAATTCTATTGTAGACACTCCATTTACGCTGCAGCCACGTTTATTATTTTCTGCCACTGCTCTTAGTGATGTGAGCGGGATGGCACCTGAAACAATGCAGGGGTCATGATGAAGACCTTTAATGAGCATGAACAAAAAATGACAAAATGAATTCATGGGGGGTGGGGGGGGGGTCCTACCCCTCTGCATGTGACGGTGTGTTTGCAGTGGTTGTATTCTACCCTGGCAACCATACGGCGGGGGTGGGGGGAGGGGTTCTGGGGTTAAAGTTTTACAAAGAGTTATATAGGAAAGTCCATAAACATATTCATTTCTGATACTACAAGAGCTAGAGGTCTAATACGATGCATGTAGCATAAGAGTATCGATCTCTACCAATTTATTTTGTTCAATGGTGATCTTATGGTCAAATTTCGCCCGGTCCCGGGGGTCACATATTTACATAGAGTTATGCAGGAACGTCTATAAACATCTTCTCTGAAACTACAAGACCTAGAGGTGTAATAAGCTATACGTAGCTTAAGATTATTGTCCTGTACCAAATAATTTAAATGATGTCCCTCTTGAATCAAGCCTGGAATCAATTTTGGCCCTGTCCCGGGGGTCACGCTATAACATTGAAATATATAGGAAAAAATATTCAAACAGCTTCTGATACTTCAAAAGCTAAATAATAGTTCATATGTACCATAAGCTTATGATCCTCTACCTAGTTTGTTCAAATGGCGACAATGGGGTCAAATACGGCCACTACGGGGGTCACAGTTTTACAGATTTATATAAAGAAATTGTTGTTGTTTCTTAAAACATGAGAGCACTTTGAGACAAGGCGAGTGGGTCTCTTGTTTATGGCTTGAAGTTGTACACTTTTCATAAAGTCACTTCAAAAGTTTTAAGCGAACTGAAATATAAAGAGAATGTGACTTTTAATAAGGTATTATGAAGACTTAACCAGGTTTACAAATCGCATATTGAATAAAACCACGAACTAAAATCACAAAGTATACCACTGCATTTTCGACAAATTGCAAAAAAAAACAGAAAGGAAAAGAAAAGGCATTTTACGGTTTAACTGTTGATATTTAGGTGTTTCTTATACAAATTTTAAAATAACCGCCAAATTACGACAAAATTACACTACAAAAACAGTTTATCAAAACTCTATCCAGGTGTTCATCTCATATAATAATGCATATGTGTCGCTTAAAAGTATATGTTTATTCATGGGTTTTTGTAATATCCGTAATTGAATAAGTGTAAAATGAATTATCCATTTTTTTTATGTATGGCTGGTTAAAGCTTTTTATATTGTATCTATAGAGTTTTGATTCTCAAACGATGTAAGTTATGTATATACCTTGTGGTCAGTAGGTTTAGAAACGATGTACATATGTTGTAAAATGAGGCTGTTGTTGGCGGGATAGCTACTTTAACTGCAGTAGCACCTGTATGTCGGATATAGCTTTTAGAGTAAACATCAGTAAACTAACCGTGATCACTAAATGTAATCTATCTCGATGCACTGGGTACCGATTCTTATCTGGAAGCGTTTATATTTTTTTTATATCTTAATGTATGTTATATTTTCACATTAAGTTATATTATTTAAATCAGATACTAAGAACTGAGTATTCTTAATTGTCCTGTTCTATCCCAAGGCATTAATTGCCAAGTTTATCAAAACAGCAATGAGCTGGGCATATATAAGGCTTGCAGGCATATTGCAACTCGACATACATGAATGCTAGATAAGAGAGACCGTTGTGAACCCAGCTTCTTGGATATAACCTTTATGACGGATTAACATTTTAGTTGTATGTATTTTAATGCAGTCATCCTGCTTGAGCGCATACAGCCTGTTGATGCAGTGGATAGCACGGGGGACTTTAAATTCAGAGGTTCAAACCTGGTTCAAACCTCACCGGAGCCAGTGAATTTTGTCGGTGTGTTCTTGGGCAAGACACTTTTACCCTCGTCCGTCGGATGGGGACGTAAACCAGGCGATCCCGTGTATCGCTTGTTTTTTTTCTCCAATTACGTTAAACAAACATAGGTGTCTATTCGTCAGTAGGGCAGGTTCCTAAATGCATATAATCATTCCACTTGCACGCGCAAAAATAGGCTTGATGCTTACTATCCTAGGTTAATTCCATACTCTAAATCAAGTACGGAGAACATCACAACCTAAGAACATCACAACCTATGTTTAGACAAATATCCTAAGCAGGTTATATTGTAACAACTGCACCAATACTAACAAATAGTTGCCATGGTGAGTAGTTAGCACAGTGATCTGGATATCACCCTAAATATATTTCTTCGTCGACGCCGTGTGGTTCCCGGCCAAGAATATGACCACTGCATATCCAGGCATAGGGGTAAAATTTCCCCGAATTCATGTTAATTTTGTCATTTTTGTTCATTATTTTCATCATGAAACCTGTATTGTTTCAGGTGCTACTTCAGTGGTGGCAGTGATCGTGGCTCCAGCGAAAAATGGAGTGTTTACTAGAGAATTTGCAGCAACTCTGCAGTTCTGCAGGTAAGAAGGTTCTAGGCACATTCTGCAAATTTTTATCTAAGATGTTAATGAAGAGTGAGCCGGGTCGAATGTTCATTCCTGTTGGCGCCATATAACATGTTTGTGTTGGTGCGCCGTAAAACCCCAATTCAAATCAATTCATCTTCGTCGATTCTTTTTTCAGTAACAAAAAAATGGTTCGTGCAAATGCATATACTACTATTTTTACATTTCGTATGCAGAATTCTTCATTGTGTTGTATATGGGTGGGGTAATTCAGGTGTAAAAATCCTTAAAATATGCATAAATTGTAATTAAAAAGTATTAAAATAGACAACTTTTAAGATTTTGCGTTGCACTGGTTTAATTCATGTATTTATGTGTAATACATAATCCAAATATGTAGTCATAATAAGTATTGCCATGACACATACACCTAAAATAAGACTTTTGTTAAAAAAAAACACGTTAAACATGTTAAACCGCACAATTCCTTTATCTAGAATCCTTTGGACTATGTGTCGTCCGTGCAATATATGTATATATCAGAACATGTTAATACTATTTATGTTGCAGTTACTTTGAGGAAGGCTTATACTTCCAGTTTGGCATGCGTCTCAACTTATCAGGCTTACTGAACACATATGTGCAATGCCATGGACATTGCTTAGTACTTAATTTCATCAATATATCATAACAATCCCTTATTCATATTATAATATTATTTAAATCATGTAGAAAGGTTGTAAATTACTGATTCTTAAAAGTTTACACATATATTGTAAAAAATATTAACTAAACTAAATGCATAAAAATGTGTCAATAGTGGGTGGGGTAAATTGACTTCTAATTTGAAGCAAAATAGAGATTTTAAACTGAATTCAGTGCTAAAAAAGAGCTTATTTACGCTTTATGTAACTCAATGAATTGTAAACTTAAGTGCATCTTTAAAAAGTACATCAATAATTATTCACACAATCATGACATTCAAAAAATGAACATCAAAAACTTATATGAAAGCGCTAAAATGATAACCTATTAATGTTCGATTTTTTTTATATAAGCTACCTGTTACAGATTGCTATCATGGAAAAATGTAATCTATATACATTGCTCTTTTCAAAAAGTGATGGTAGAATTTGTCCCTTGAGTTGGTAACAATATCGAAAATTGTGGGTCCTGGCTCAAGGCCTAAATGGCATCGTAGGTCCGCACTGTACTGCAAACAAGGACTTGAAACTACAATGAAAGAGACAAAAAACAACAGAAAGGGTGGTGAAGACAGGGTTACCGACTTGGAACGGTCAGTAGGCAATAAGGCCTACTGGTTAGCTTGAATCGATTTTATATGCGCACAATCCTCGCTATTATCCTGTCTTCAGCGCCCAAATAGACAAGACAGTGTAAACAAAACTACATCCCATCAAAAGGAAATCTCTAACAATAAAGTCCACATCCAGAGAAACTAACTAAAGATATACATACAAAATAACAAACATCTCAGGATGTATCCAGAATCGTACTGAACAACCACAGTAGTTGCAGCTAAAGAGAAAACCAATCTAGGGTACGACCAGAAAACCTGAGGGACGAACGCTCATGCACCCACCTTCCTTAGTTGGGGTTTCAGTAGGTACAATCATAGAGTCCATTTTTTCCCTCACCAAAACTTAACGTTGACTATAACTTTTTTTATGTCTTCATATTTCTTCATCAGACTTTCAGTATATACTCATCATGACAACATCGACATGACATACTAAAATGTAAAGGTCAAGGTCACACTGAAGGTCATTATATTGGTTAAATACTCATTTTTTCTTCACAAAAACATAACGTTGGCTATAACCTTCTCCTATATTGATATTTCTTCATCAATCTTACAATATATACTCATCATTACAACATCCACACGACCATACTAAAATATAAAGGTAATTTGTCAAGGTCAATTATCAGGGTCCAAAAATAATTGTTATACTGACAAAGCGGTGACAGGCGACATCTTGTACAATATTAGTTCACAATGTTTTGCGGTTACTCTGATGATATAAACGACAGTTTAATTTTTTAAATATTTCTATGAAATAACTGTCAATTATGTGGTTGCCACAGAGCTTTAAATGTGGGAGCTTCCGAGGAAACATAGAGACTGACAGTGAAAATCCCTGTTTCAAATTTAAAAACACCATAGTATCATTAATTCTGCACCCAGTCTGGAATATAAATAAGGATACATTGGTGAAAACCTATACACTAATAACAATACAGATATAAAAACCGAACAGGAAAAGTAGCATTCAAGGACGACAGTCAACCACAAACACACACAGAAACAAAGAACAACTTCAAAGATGAATAAAAGGTCAAATAAGACATCACAAACACAATAGGGCTACCGCCTTGGAACGGTCAGTGGCAAAAAAGGCCGCTGGGTTTTTTAACCAGGTTCTAGGGTGCACCAAACCTCACATTTACCATACCAATAAAACGGGACAGTGTAAATAAAGAAATACCCGTCATGAACTATTCTCTAACCAACAAGGCAGCATTAAAGTTCATGGTAAATCAAGCATGTCTATGCTAGCGAATGAGCATTGCATGGACATCATACAAGGGCATCTTTGTGTCAGAAACCTTTAATGGCAGTCACTTGGTATTAACATGGCTAAGCCTGAATTGTTACTTGATGTTATTTATTTTTTTGGAACGACATCATTTTTAACAGCTATCTTAAAGTATTCATTCATTTATTATTTAAAAAACAGAACTATAGATACCGTTTATTTATAGTACAAATAGAATGCCATTTTAATAGTTCATTATGTAGATTTCCAAAGAAGTTGATACAGATATAATCCGTATTTACGAACCTGGACCAGATATCTGATGTGGTGGTGCAGCCCTACTGGTCTGTACTTACACTAACACGTCTCACACAGAACGCTGCTTGTGTTGTATTTTACTCTTTAACCCAGAATTGGCATAATGTATATAACATTAACACTGACAATATGGCCAATTTGTTTGTTTGTTTGTTTGTAGACTACGTACGACGGTCGATTTGTTATGATAGAGACAGTCCACCCACTTATTCCTGGTTAGAACCAGTACTGTATTTCTTCCGCCATTCATAATAATCAATACTTTTTAACTTACAAGTTGAGATCCCGGTAAGATTTGAACCGGCAGCGGTGAGAGAGTGAATTGTTCTAATGTACATACACTTATCACAGCCATTAGGGGCGAGTTTTGAAAAGTTCAATTATGACAAAGACAACTATACAAAGGATATACATGTTATATTTATATTCACTAGATACTTTCTGTCGAAAACAACGTGTGTTTAATTTTGAGTAAACTTCATTGTTCACGGAGGCGTGGGCACTGCATGTACTGACCATACATACACTGTGTCTTAATAGAAAAGGTGTACCCAACAGTCTGTTAAAACACTATCGGTAGTGGTATTTCTTACATGTTTATGCCCGCCCGCCACGAAAATGGTGCGGGCATATAGTATTACCCTTGTCCGTCCATCCGTCCGTACGAGCGTACGTCCCTCATGTCCCGTTTTTACATCCAAGTTTTGTATTAAGTCAATTTCTCAGATACCAAAAGCCGTACAGTTAATCAAACTTCATACTCACTTACATCTGTATGACACACTTACATCTGTATGGCAGCAATATGTTCCTACCCGAATCAGATCAATATAAATGACATTGACCTACTTTTTACACTTTGTTAATTTACATTAAAATGTTACATGACGTTTTCAGATCACCTGAGCCGAAGGCTCAAGGTAATTTATTCGGATCACTCTTCGTCCGTCGTCGTTAACTTTTGCTTCAAACGGCCTCTCCTTAGAAACCGATGAACCAATTTTAACCAAACTTCACATGGATGATCCTTAGATAAATGGCTTTTAGATTTGTTAAAATTAGGTCTACTCGACATCCAAAATGGCCGCCATTATTATATATAGTTGAAACCTTAACACATCTCCTTCTCAAGAACCGCTGGACAGATTTCGACAGTTTTTCTTTTAAAATGATTGCCAATGCCTGGACTATCAAGTTTATTCAAATGAAGTCCCCGTGGTCAAAAATGACCATGCCCCGGTGGTCCAAGTTTTGTATATGGAGATTTTGCCTGTTTTTCATAGACTTATATAGGATATTTTTTTAAAAATCTTCTTTTCTAAAACCACAAGCCACATACCTCTCATCAACTAATGGTCCTCTACCAAGTTTGTTCAAATGGTGACCCTGGGGTCAAATTTGGTTCCGTCCAAGGCGTCACAGTTTTACATAGGAAAAAGAAAATTCTTTTCTGCAACTACAAGAGCGAGAGGTTTAATATTTTGCATTTACTATAAGCTTACGGTCCTTTACCAAGTTTGTCTAAATAGTGACCCAGGGGTCAAATTTCGCTCCGTCCCAGGCGTCCCAGTTTTACATAGGAAAAAGAAAATTCTTCTCTGAAACTACAAGAGCCAGAGGTTTAATATTTTGCATTTACTATAAGCTTATGGTCCTTTACCAAGTTTGTTTAAATGGTGACCCAGGGGTCACATTTGTCTCCGCCACAGGGGTTACATGTTTCACATAGACTTGTATAGGAAAAAACTTTAAAAAAATCTTCTTCTCTGAAACTGCAAGAGCCAGAGGTTTAATATTTTGCATTTGCTATACTACCAAGTTGTTTCAAATGGTGACCCTTGGGTCAACTTTGGCCTCGTCGCGGGCGTCACAGTTTTGCATAGACTTGTATAGGGTAAAACTTAAAAAATCTTCTTCTCTGAAACCACAAGGCACACAGCTCTCATACATAACATTTATACAGGAAAAAAAATCTCCTTCTCTGAAACTACAAGAGTCAGAGGTTTTATATGTTGCATTTACTATGAGATTATGGTCCTTTACCAAGTTTATGCAAATGGTGACCCCGGGGTCACATTTGGCCCTGCCCCAGGGATCCCATGTTTCACATTGACTTGTATAGGGAAAAACTTCTATGGAAACACAAGGCACACATCTTTCATATATTACATGTAGCCCTGGGGTCAAATTTGGCCCTGCCCCAGGGGTTATACTCTTGCACCTTCATTTTGTATTTGTTCTTTACCAAACGTTGTCAGTGTCTTTATATTAATGTTGTTAACACAACAGATGCCTCATTTCTTGAACAATCTTAACCAAACTTGCACAGATTGTATATGACCATAAGATTTCGAAGATGTTCGATAATGGGTCAGTACTCAGGTGATCGATTTAGACCCATCTTGGCTCTGTTGTTTATTATGTCAATTACTCACATACCAAAAGCCTTACAGTATTCAAACTTCATACACACTTACATCTATATGGCACCATTATGTTCCTAGCCAAATCAGGTTCATATAACTTGCCTTTTAATATAATACTTAACCTTTTGTTACTCCATTTTGTAAGCAACACTTTCGCGGGGCATTCGGGTCCCTTGGACACATTTTCTAGTTTTATCATTATCACTATCAGTCTTGAACGCGTTATTGCTGATACTAGCTACAGAGCCACGGGAAAATAATGTTTTAGTTATAATTTAGCCCTTAGCAACGAATTAATCCGTATGCTACATTAAAGTTACAGAGGTTTTCCGTTAAAGCCACACATATTATGCTTTATGATCCCAGAGAACTAGTAAGTAATAACACTTTATGATCCCAGAGAACCAGTAAGTAATAACATATTGATTTGTAGTCGGAATTTTTCACTTGCCAATACTACACTAAACAAGCGCTACTTTAAATGTCAGGAAAGGGGGATCTCTTGTCAGCAACAAACACAAACGCCAGAAAACATTTGTTGCGGCTAGATTTACATGATCAAAGCAGACGGGGTCACATACATTTCTGTTTTTTGTCTTGAACAGTCACCAGTAATTGTATTTTTTTGGTAAATTTAACCCCAATTCTAATTGATATTTTCGGAATATAAACCAAAAACAGGCACTGAAACAAACAGTAACTACAAAGATGAATAAAAGGCAATATATGTTATCACAAACATATAGAGGTTGTAAATAGGCCTTTCTCCTGGGAACGGTCAGTGGTTCTAGGGTGCACCAAATATCACTTTTACCCTATTGTCATCAATAAACCAGGACAGTGCAAATCACGATATCCCCTTCAGGTTATATTCTCTAACAAACAAGTCAGCATAAGTAGGCAAAATAAATATATAAATAATACACATATACAAACAAAAGCCTAGAAAGACACCCAGCAAGTACTCATTAACTTGGCAGAAGTCAGAGCAACAAGAGAACAAACCGCAAAGGGTAGGACAAGACAAGATTCAAGACAAACATTATTTGAGGATTTATGTAGACGTCATCATGGGTGCCACAATCTCTCCTTCATCGCATAATCATTTGTGTCAAACACTAATCAGCTTTAACCCAAATAGATATACACGTGTTTACTGATTACGTATGTTTACTCATTTAACCTCACCGAAGAAAAAACATTAAAATAATCACAAGCTGTTTATAGTATCTCTCTCCAATAAACCATTCCTTGTTGATATAAACCATTTGAGCTTTGAAATCTCAGTCCTTTGGGATCACGTTATTTCCGTAAAAATGCCTGAAGGCGAAGTAGCACATTGAAATTAATTTTATCTGATATGGAACTTGGTAATAAACTTAATGTCATTATTGCAGGTGTTTTAGATAAAACTTTGTCGCGATAGGTGTGTTAATTTAGAATGATTGCTATATTATTGCTCGTAGTAAATATAACTTCTTGCAAATGTCAAAGAAAGCAGATTAAATGTTTTGTGTAATTTAACAAACGAGTTATTTTAATCCATTACACTTTGTTTCTTTAACTTAGCACTACTTCAAATGTGCGTACTTACAATAGTAAACATGCATATGTGCGTACTTACAATAGTAAACATGCATATGCGCACGTTTTGTTTTAAATACATCTGTTTCAAAAATGCAGCAACATAAAATGGTGTAAACGTATTTATATATAGTTATAGATAATTACCATTTTCCAGTGTATATAAAAATTATCATGTATATGAACTCAAACTTTTAATTGAATGGGGAGTTTAAATATTCCTGCGTGTGTATTACGGATTCTTTCAATGCTCCATTGCATGAATGCATGTAATTATGGATAGTTATGGGTACATTTTATGTTCCATTGTAATCAGTGCTCAGTGTTCTATTGTATACATGAACATGCAGTTATATATAGCTGAATATATGTAAACTGACGGTGAATGAAAACGCGCCAGTAGAGTATATGGGTATTAAAGTTTCCCGGAAATGGGTTGCTTCATGAACATGTTTATGTTTATTGAAATCGAAATCAAGACACAACAATAGATATTTACAATTCACACATTGCAATATCTTTAAAAAGCGAGAATACGATTTTAGTTGATGACGTAGAAAACTTTGAACAGGTAAATTAATACACAGGTAAATATATTTATCAATTATTTGGCAATAGTTGTGCAGCTATGCAATTCAGATTTACCTCATTTTCCCGTGCAGTCACGCTGTGGTAAAAATAGTATCTGCGTCATGAAAATACTATTGTTTTTTACATACAACTTAGTAGCGGTTTTAAATAAATGTGACTCTCCGGGACTATGAAGAAATGTTCCTATGACGTATAAGAGTTACATTTGTTAATTGATAATACTTCAAAAAGGGTGGCCATTCATCTTTAAACTTTATTTCTAAAGTAATTGATTACTATCAGGATTATAGGTGCATATTTTGAAATGGAATGTTATGGATAGTTTCAATGTTCCGTTGTTTATTTCTGTATAGATATGGGTAGGTTTTATGTTAATTTAATGTAGTTATGCATCGTTTCTGTGATCTATTGTGTCATGTGGTCAGATAACCCGAATGCATGTAGTTCTGAATACAGTAGTGTTAAAATTAGTGTACATTGCTTGTGTTAGGTAACGTATCAATGTTCCATGGTGTTGCAATATGGATCCTCAATGAGAATATTAATTGATATCAAGAGAAATTAACTAACCTGAGTTTCTGTTATATCAATCGCCACAAACTAAAAATAGATACTGATAACGGTGATTCTTTGAAACAACAAACACAGCCAAGAGAATAAAGTAACATACTCGGTTTATTGAGTCTGTTCATGAGAGGTAATGTAGGAAGCAACACATTTTGCGTCCCTAACATCCGTTTAAAGCGGCATTCTACTTCAAAGCTACCTACAATGGGAATCTTTTACACTTTTCAAATGCTGGGCGAAATAGTCCGATGCACAACACAATACGTGTTAATGATTGTGATATGTCAGCAATGATCTCACGGTCAATAATGGAACACATAAACGACTTTAAAACATATTGGCAACGATTTCATCTTCCGATTTCCAAGAGTATGCCCTATTTATTTATCGGGTTATAATGGCATAATATTGACTCACACATCAGCAAATATGTTATTAAAATTAAAAATGTTGCACTAGTCTGCAATAACTGCATTTATCACATAACTTTTGCTGTGGGAGAAATAACACCATATCTATATTTTCGATATACAACTAGTTATATAACTATGCAAATAAGCCTAGTACGCGCTGTCAAAATATCGATAATGACTATGATCCAATTTTTACGATTTATGTCGGTTTCGCGTGTTAAAAGGACTGGAAAATTGTAATAAAAGTCGATGAATTATGTGATAAATGGAATTTAACATTCATTCTCATTCATTATTGAATTTATTAAACTCGTTAGCAAAAATGATATATTGCTCGGCAAGAGACTCGCATTATATCCTGTTGCCAACTCGTTTAATAAATTCAATATGAATGAGTACTAATGTAAGATCCTCTATTAATAGATTGCAACATCTTACAGTCTATGCTTGCTCACCTGCTTCAATCAAGTGTACATTATCCATAAAGAAACGTTGACGGGGTAAAACAATGATGTCTTATGTGTTTGTTTAGTGCTATTTCCGAAAGGAAAGGTCTAATGTAGCCTGATTAACTGCATCATATTGTACATACAATATAAAGCAGAATTTCCCATTATGAGTTTCTTATACTTTCAGTATAGGATAATTATAAGAATTATCATAGCAAGTTAGTAGTCTGAACGCGTAATTTCCAATCTATGTTTACTTGTCTTTGGATAAACAATAATTTATTGTGTTTAAACTTGATCAGCAAAGAACCAATTTCCACTTATCGAAATAACAATAGCGTGACACAGAACCATATATAGACGATAACGTGAGATATGAAAAAAATGTTCTGGTTTAATTGGTCTACATATTTGCAAAAATACTTAACAATGGTAGATAATTCAAATGTTTGCATAGGAACTAGTTTATGTATCTTACCAATGAAGAGCTCCAGCTTAAACCCAGAAGTAAAGTGAATGAATGAATGAATGAATGGTGTTTGACGGCACGTCGACACATACATAGGTCATATTGCGCACAAAAACATGAAGGAATGAAGAAGTAATTAAAAATAATATAAACGTATAAAGATAAAACTATCTACAAATAAGGGATAATATGGTAGCAATATAAACTATGTATATATGTAAATCAACAAATGCCCGCCAACGGGCTTGTAAACAAGTTAATATATATAGGAAAATATTATATTGATTTATAAAGTCTGATTTCTTCAAGGAAATCTAAAACAAGACTAACATCTATAGTATAAAATAACTCTTTCGCAAAGTATTAACTGTGTAGTATCTTTGTCGCATAGGATCAAATTCTACACATTCCAGCAAGATATGTTTGACCGTTAACGGTGCAAAACAGGGTATACATTCTGGCAACTGCTCACCTTGTAATAAATATGAATGAATACAGCGTGTATGCCCTATCCTGACCCTGCCTAGGACATCTTCCTCTCGACGAATGGGTCTACTAGAAGGACGCCATTCTCCGAGTAACGGTTTAATGGAATGGAGTTTATTGTTCACCGACAAGTCCCAAGCGGCTTGCCAAGAGTTACGAATATATGTGTTGATACAACTTTTAATTTGGTATTAGATATATAAGTGACTGGTTTAAAGCGACAATATAATAAATACTGAAAGGTGGATCCCTTGGAAGCAACAAACACAAACAAGAGATAAAAGTAGCATATTGGTATTAGATATATAAGTGACTGGTTTAAAGCGACAATATAATAAATACTGAAAAGTGGATCCCATGGAAGCAACAAACACAAACAAGAGATTAAAGTAGCATACTCGATTTTATTGAGTCTGTTCATGAGGGGTAATGTGAAGTGCAACTCCTCACACCTCCTAGCACCGGCTTAAGCGATATTCTACTTTCAAGCCACACATATTGGGTTTGATGATCCCAAAGGACCAGTAAGTAATAACACTACTGTTTTGTTGATGGTCCGCCTGCACCCTTTTGCTCTTAAGTCTCAGCGGCTTTTTTTGCAACTGAACGTTCCAATGCGATTTCCTTATCGTCAACCCTTTTATGTTTGTGGTGTCGCATACTTTGCTTTCATTTGTGTTTTTGAATGGTTATGCTTTTTATGCGTGATTTTGCTTGGCTGTGTTCTTTGAATGCTACATGTACTGCATGACTGTTATACATATACTGAAGCGAAAAAGAAACGCAACACGGGAATTTCTGCTATATATTGTATATACTGCACACTTAATTCCAGATAATATTCCAAAGAAATCCCAAGACGTTTTGTAAACAAAAAGTTGCAGTTAGTTAGAGAAAGGACACAACATTGATGTTGTAGACGTTTTAATCACAGTACACTTTGTAACAAGAAATTCATATATGTTGAAGTTCCTCTTTGAAATATTGAGCCATTTCAGTACACTATTTAATGTAAGGAGTGCATCCTTTGGTTGCTCATATGTTTGAGCCGAACGCGTACTCTGTCAATAATGAAACTTTGAATGAATACAATTTGCTGTGTTATGTGTTGTTTTAGTCTCTTTTCCGAAAGAAAAGGTTTTACGTAGCCATGTAACATTCGATTAACAGCAGCATATTGTACATACAATATACAGCGGAAATTCCCGAGTTGTGTTTCTTTTTCGTTTCAGTATACTTACACGTGGTTAATATGTGAGAGAGAACACAATACCTATACGAGATGTACCTCGTACATTGAAACAGTAAAACTAAGACTTTAGATAGGTTTACTATTTGCTGCTATAAAAAAATATCAAATTCATTTCATCCCCATCATAATATGTGACGGTGTGGTCAAATATTCTTTATATTATTCTTTCAATACTTCAGATAAGCAATGTTCATGGATACATGCGTTTAGTTTAGTTTACATCAACTATAACGAAAGTTCTTATTAATTTATTTTAATCACTCTCGATGAATTCCTTGGTAGAAGCAGTATTAGGAAAAAAATGCAGATAAAGTGTCTTGCTCAGCGACACAATACATATCGTCATGGTGGTGATCCAACCCACGACTTTTCGGTCCTGGGTCCAACGCTCTACCAATAGACCACGGCGCTAAACATGTGCAACAAATGTGAGAAGTCAGCAAATTAATAGGTAAATAAGCATTGATTATTTACGAATTCATTACAAAAAACGGCATATGTATTAATAAAAAACAAACACATCCAGGACATTTAATATTCACACTTTAACAATCACTGAGCATTGATGATTTATTTAGTGCGAAATATATCATTTGACAGGAAAGTTTACTGGAACACTGTGACGGAACGACGAGATTTTCTGCATGATTTGACCCGTACCGTAGTCTACAGTTTATTCCAACAAAAAGCATACCTTTATTTGTCCTAAACAATTTCCGTTCTGTTCACTTTTGAATGCGTCATTGCCTAACATTAAATCATTGTATATATATACATGTTTCGCATGTTTCGAATAAAACGTGCAAGTGACGAAAAGGATGTGAACATATAAACAAAACGTTACACATATGAATACATACTTGAAATTCTATTTATAGGTTGTTGTCTTTTACCTGTTTACAAGTTAAAATAAGCTTGTATTTCTTGATATGTTTTAGAAATAGCTGCCTGTTTCAGTTCCGAACAGATTAGTTGAATGTAAATATATTTATCATGCAGATATTCACTTTTCTGTCTAATAAAGGGGTGACCTATTACATTTTGCTTTAATTAGGCTCTGACCAATAAAGCAAATCAATGCGGAATCCCTCGGCGTTTATTGTACGTAACGTTATCTGACGTCATGCACGTAACGTTGCCTGACGTCATAAAACAAACAAAAAAACAACAACATGGCGGCGTCCTCGAAAAGCGTAACATTCTGAGAAATAGGTAATATTAGTAATCCATACAGAAAATGTGGATAATCTACATGATAAATAGAATATTATGTCAGTGCCTTTTACTATCAAGTTTATTAGGCTCGGCACGAAAACGAAGAATGGCTCGGCAGAGCCTCGCCATTCTTCGTTTTCTAAGCCTCTCCTAATAAACTTGATAGTAAAAGGCACTGACATAATATTCTCTATATATTGTGAACACGTTTTCTGTATCTATATATTTATTGTTCGGGGAAAAAACGAATCAAATGTTTCTGAATATATTGATCCCGTTCATACTAATCTTTTCATACATTCTTATCGGTGTGGTGATCCAATCGGGTCAAAGGTGAACCCGTTTAGTCTCTCTAATCATAACCAGGACATATATGAATATCATTAGTGAGGGATGTTAATCTTCACATCTGTCATTTTGATGTCACAGTGATGGATGCGATGATTATGGGCATTCAGTGATGACAAGTAGATAGGTTTGATTCGTTAACGTTCAATCAGGAGAAAATGTACCGGGATAATACGTATCTGTATACATAATAGCAAACATTCAGGATTATTAATGCTGAGTGTCTAAAACGTTTTCCATATCCTTTATATCGTTGTAGGCATACATGGGATCCAATCCGCCAACGTAAATGAAATGATTATATTTATTGCTATGATAATAATATACTGATAAAAACAGAAAGGTTTAAAAGAAAAGGAAAACAAAATATTGGTTTACAGAGAGTGCTGATATTAATTTACAAAATGCAACTCATTTACAAGTAGATATAAATGTCGGACAGGAAATGAATCATTAAATGACAACAGTCAACAAAAAACACGCACAGAAACAAACAACAGTTACAAGGATAAATAAGAGACAATGTACGTGACATATCGTCTTTGAAAGGTCAGTGGCAAAATGGACGTTGGGTTTTCAACCAGGTTTTAGAGAATAATTATCTTTATTTACACTGTCCCGTTTTATTGGGATTGCAGTAGGGTAAGTGTGAGGTTTGCTGCACCATAGAACCGGGTATAAACCCCCAGCGGCCTTTTTTGCCACTGACCGTACCAAGGCGGCAACCCTATTGTCAACCCTTGTGTGTGTGTGATGTATTATTTTGCCTTTTATTCAGTTTTATATATAGTTGTTCTTTGTTTCTGTGTGTGTTTGTGGTTGACTGACGTCCTTGAATGCTACTTTTCCTGTTCGATTTGTATATCTATACTTAGGGTGCACCAAACCTCAGTATTACCTTATTGTAATTACAAGAAAACGTGAAAGCGTAAATAAAACAAAATACCATGCTATAGCCACACAACAGGCAGCATGTATATGCAATATAAGTATGATACAAGGATGATCATTTATATATGAATATAGAAATAAGTATAAACGTCGAACAGGAAATACAGCTTTCTCAGAACACAGTAAACCCCAAAACACGCAAAATGACAAACATGAATGGCAATATTAATAAGGAATAAACGTATATGACGTCACAAACACAAAAATTGTTGACAATAGGGATACCGCCTTGGAACGGTTAGTGGCAAAAAGGCCGATGGGGTTTAAACCAGGTTCTAGGGTGCACCAAACCTCACACTTACCCTACTTCATCCCAATGAAACGGGACAGTGTTAATGAAGAAATCTCTGCCATGAACTATTCTCTAACCAACAAGGCAGCATTAATAGGCAATATAAGTAACAGCCTAGGAAGCCATTAAGCAAGTGCTCATTGACTTTGACGTTGACATTTACAGAAGCCAAAGATCAACAAGTGAATACAAAATTTAAAGGGACACATGGCAATCTTGATTTTTTATAAACTAGCGGCGTCTCGTTAGTTTTTCTACATAAATTGCATTTGTTCAATCTTAATGTTAATTATAAGAATTGTATTAAGCCATTTGTTTTTGCATATTATTAATTTTTGATATTATTGCACCAATAATATATTATAACTTATAGTATAATAAAACGAATTAGTGAATACTTAAAATTTGATTTATTTAAATGTAACCAGGGTAAAAGTAACACTGATACTGGATATACAAATCGATACACCCTTTAAAACAGCCAGAAGGCGACGTGTCGAACCGCGATTAATATACCATAGCATGGCATTACTAATGAGTTCAGGGATTGTACACAATGTGGTTAAATATAAAATAAATCAAATGGTATTTCTTTATAAACACTCCTCCAATTACATATTGTTCATGTTGGCATATGACCACGGGTGTACATGTAGGATTATGATAACCTATATCAGACGCATACTTTTCTAGATATAAATAAACATTAATTTATCTCTCTTGGATAGCATGGACAAATATTGACTTGTGGCTACTTTTCTCCGATGATAATTGGAAGGAAATACGCTTATCGAAAACATACACATATAATACACAACATTAGTATATGTTCGCACAGGTATGACATTTTAATTTTAAATTAAAAATGAAGTAACACCGTTTTATTCATGTTTTAAATAAATAAAAGAGTCATATATTCGGTTGACAAAACATATATTTACGCAATTGCTTTATACTATTAAAGTGTTTCCTAACTGTCTATTGGTGGATCCCACCCGGGAAATGCGTTTACATTAACAAGATGGCCTTTTGTCTGTCTGCGGTCGTCTGTAACACGTCGTCAGTATGGCTTCCCTTCTTCCGAGACGGGTCACATGTCGTCTGGGAGAGGTCATGTGATCCCATTTGGCGGGAATCAGCTGGTAACACGTACCCACAAGTCCAGGAACAGGACCGCATTGTCATATAGGCCCCCTCATCGACAATCATTACACTACACTTGTGTCGTTATAGTACTATGTATAAACATTCGAGCATATTTACATATTAAACTTTCGAGCATATTTCGAGAACGCATGGTGAACAAGTTGAATTTAGTAAGAAGCAGTTGCGATAGGCGATGTTGTTTGAAGCTCTAAAAACAAATTGCTACGGCTATAAGATGAAACAGATTGAGGCAAATCACACTTTAAAATATAACAATTAAACCAATGAGTAAGAGCACGGTACACTTACTAAAACATACGTATAATCCATAGCGTTGATGTTGAACAAGATATATGAAAACTACGTTTAATCAAGCTTGATTAAGTTAAATGAATTGATAGCAAGACATATTTATAATTTTAGAAAAAAACGTAACATGCTTATAAGACAATGTTTGTTATGCTTTCCAGTGATTTATATAATTTTCTCAGTGAATTAAAAGTGGTAATCCACTGTTTTCAAACAGTGAAATTACCATAAATACATTTCACTGTTTTTGGAACTACTTTTTTCCTATAGTGATTACCTCCCTTTAACAATATAATGTTGAATCATGTTTATGCTGACAGTTGGATACTATGTATTTTATAATTTTTTTAATGAATATTCCTGTTTATTTCACAGAAAATATTTTGACTTAAATAAACAATTTCAGACCAGTTTTATATCGTGTATTAACTAGTGATCTGTAGTGAAGCGGTTATAAATTGGGGCTACCAGTGGGGAATACAAATCTGAAATGGACACAAAAACACTGATGGAAGCATAAAATAAAAAGAAAATTTGTTTTATTCAGTAGAAGATGCAACTTTTTCATCTCGATGAAATAAAGTTGAATCTTCCCCTGAAAAAAACAAACACCTCTATAAGTTTTTAAATATTTTCAAAGTTGTTAAAGTAGCTATCCCGACAACAACAACAAAATATGTACACCATTTCTAAACCTACTGACGACAAGGTATATATATATATATATATACTGAAAGGAAAAAGAAACGCGACACGGGCATTTCCGCTACATATTGTATGTACAATGCTGCTGTTAATTGAATGGTACATGGCAACGTAAGATATTTCCTTTCGGAACAACACGTAACACAGCAAATAGTATTCCTGCAAAGTTTCATTATTGACAGAGTACGCGTGCGACCAAACTTAGGATGCAACATTTTGCAAACTCTTTACGTTAAATACAGTACTGAACTGGCTCAACTTTTCAAAGAGGAACTTCAACATTTACGAATTTCTTGTTATAACGTGTACTGTGATTAAAACGTCTACAACATCACCGTTGTGTCCTTTCTCTAACTAACTGCAACTTTTTTTTTTTACAAAACATCTTGGGATTTCATTGGAATATATATGGAATTTAGTGTGCAGTATATAAAATATGTAGCGGAAATTCCAGTATCGCGTTTCTTTTGCCTTTCAGTATATATATAAGTTACATATTTTGAAAATCCAAAATATATAGACAAACTATATAGACACAATATAAACGGCTTTAACCAGCTAGACGAAACCCCAAAACTGGAGATTCAAATTAAGAGTTAAGCATATTGAATCACGGGTATTTTAAGAACCAGTTAATGACTCTTATTTTTTAATCGGCACATATACATTAGTATATGACGTGAACACCTAGATAAAGTTTTGATAAACGGTTTTGCCGTTATTTGACGGGAAAGCTAATTTAACGTTTTCTTTATAAGTCAGATCATAATGTATCCAGGAAAAGTATACATGTTTGAAGAAGGTAGATAACTGCATGCATGAAGTCAGCTGGTTAAAATAAATCATAATGTTCTGTATGATCTTACCAACTACGAGTATACGAATACCATTTCGACATTCTGAAAGAGGCATTGAATGGATGGAACACTACAACTTTTATAGGACAGTTACAACGCTAGTTTTGTTTTATGTTCATAATAAATGAATGCAAAGCTCTTGTTAGGCTTAACCATTTCGATTACACCGTAAAAAAATAAAAACAAAATGATTTAACACATGACCATAAACAAACATCCTAAGTTCTGTTGCAGAAACTTTAAGGGATGATGCGGTATGTGTTTATTCCTAAGACCATTTAGAAAATCTGTCGTTTGATATCGATCCGTCGACAAAATACATAACTTACAGTTTATCATCTATACGCGTTCTTTGGTATTATCGTGGTGTTGGAAGTCTCTCATTTGTGTCAGCTGTGTTGTTGTAAAGACAATCCCCAGACTAAAACCCCGACCCTTTGCATGTCGTTATCTTGCATGGATTTGCGTAATCTCAGAATTCGATTCATTTATTGCGCGTTCCAGACTGCGAGAATATTTGTTTACGTTTTCCCTGCCAATATCGCATATATCTTGGTGATAAATGATTAATATTTTGTTATTTATCAGCTCTTTGCACACAACCATTATAAGCAAGACTTAGAGATAAACGCTGCTATTGCATAAAGTGGTATCAATATTTATGTCGCCTACTGTCTATAATAAATAATATGTTAGGTCTGTTTTTTACATTCATAATTGAATGACGTCCATACAATTTCTTAAAAGGAAGCAACGTTTAATATTGTCTTGTCGAAACCTTAATGGAGTATTCGTTCGTTGCTCTAGATTCTGCGGAGTCCTAAGGTAGTGTATATTGAAAACTCCTAAGAGTATTGGACAAAAGTGTTATTCTATTAACTCAAGTCATCGCATTTACATGTAATACAGATAAATACAAACTGTATTACTTTAAGGACTGCCCTTATAACTATTGATTGTAATTATCATTTAACCATTATCCCGTTAAGCACGACTATAATAGCTTGTGCTTCCATTGTAAACCCAGATCAGCCTGCGAGTAACTCAAAGGCTGATCAGGGTTCATAATGCCCGGCTGCTGATCAGTCATTTCCCCCAAAACATCCCTTTGTCACATAAAGGGAATAGTCTTAATTCAAAGAAAGAACAGTCTATTATACATATGTAGGGGTTATAGGATAAAAGCTACGAACACCTTAACCTATACATTGATCCTTATTTTTGTCTTTTGAAAGTCGGCATTAACCTTCTTGTCTTAAATGAAATTTGCAGAACTTGCTATTGAACATGTTGAATTTATAAAATAAATTTTGCTAGACAAGAAGCAATATCTGCATAAAAAGTATGAGAAAGGAGAAATTTGGAAATCTTCGAACACGATGAATACAACAAATATTGCTGTCTCGGTTTGATTGTTAATGAACGGTAGTGAAAAAAGGCTTGAGGTGCAGTTGTTGCAATTATTGATCTTGCAAGTCCACCATTAAATCAGCTGTTAATGGTAGATTGTTTAATGTATGTCTAGCTTCAAATGTTGATTGACGTACAACTCATGTCATTTATGTTCTGACTTGAAATGCACCCCGTTGCGGTATATAATATATTGGACAAACAGGGCAATCCTTAAAAGTTCGATTTCGTGAACACAAATATAATGCAAGTAATCATAAAAAGTTAAAAAATTACTTGTACCAACTTGTACCAACACTTTCGTCAGTCAGGTCATAATTTTAATAATGTAACTGTTCAACCGGTTGAATATATATTTTTTGATAATGATGCCACTAAAAGCTTCAAAATAAAAGCTAGACCTATTGCAGAACTTAAGTGGATGAAAAACTTACAGACACCTTATCCACTCGGCCTTAAAGGACCAACTGCCGTATGAAAGCCACTAGATGGAGCTGTGGCAGGTTTTTCATTTAAATTTGTACATAGTTAAATCAGGGACACCTTTTTCAAAATATTGAAAATTCCACCTTATAAAAAAAATTCAATATTTGGCACAGAAGTAGTCTGATATTAAACAACTGACAAATATTTGAAAATATAGGGTAGGAGCCTGTGGGGTTATGAACTGAAAGATGTACACAAAAACACGTGGTAGTGTTTACAGCAGACGACTCACATTATGGCATGGAGATTGGCAGTAGTTTTGTGTGTAAATATAGGGTAGGAGCCTGTGGGGTTATGAACTGAAAGATGTACACACAAACACGTGGTAGTGTTTACAGCAGACGACTCACATTATGGCATGGAGATTGGCAGTAGTTTTGTGTGTAAACCTCCATAGCAATACTCTGAGATGGGACGTTTGAATCTGTGACTATTCATGTGTTCCATATAACAATTCATCTTTATCATTTTCACATCAGAATCAGAAACACACCAGAATCAGTAGCATCACAATGCACTTCTATACACCACCTATGAAAATTGAATATTCCCTCCTTAGGCTGAGAGATGTATATGTTCCTTAATCATAACTAGGCCTATATAAGATGTAATTCCTTATCTTATTATCTCCATGATGTTCAGCCATTCCTAACAATAATGTGTACAGTTATGCTTCATTTTTGAAAATGCATTCCTATCACCATAAATGTCCAAATTATACCATATATTGTGTACTGCAGTAAATAAAGCCTGTTTCTCCAGACCAACTATAATTGGCAATTAATTTTCATTCATAAACACTGATAACTTGTGAAATATTTGCTGGCTGTTAAGTCATCACATTACATTTGTGTAAAAGTTCATAGCAATTCTGTTATACACAGTGCAGAGGATAATATACAGACGACAATACAATAAAAAATATACATGGTAAAACATGAATAATACTGGGTAGTAAATTGTAACAGTTCCAATAAAATAAACAGAAATTATGTAGTTTGGAGTCGTTGGATTAAAAAACTCTACTCCTTGCTGATATCTAAAACAGTTTTCTGTCGGATGCTTGAAGAGAGATTTGTTTACATGAGTCATGCACTATAACTGACAGGCTACGTAGCTGGTGTAATTGATAAAAACACACCTCCAATTTCTCCCTACCAGGGTAAGGAATGTTGCCCTTTTAATGACAATATTTATCAAGAAGGAAATATTTCTAAAGATCCTAATATTGAAATTTTTTCTATATGTTTTATTTGAAAGCGTAAATCTAGGTCTCATGGTCTTAGGCGTAATGGTAACATCAAACGTAAATCGCGTGTCATTATTTCTGTCGCTGATTTACATACTATTTTTAAACAGTCTGGAAAGCATTCTATGCTTTCACGGCTTACCTATTTGTCCATTTCTTCACTAAAGTTGATCGACGAGGAAGCCGACAAAATTTTCATTCGTACGGATCGCTTGTACAACACTGCTTCCATAGTTCAAAGCTACACACAACATGTTCTCCGAACCCATATTGACAAGGGGTCTGATCACGTCAGGCATTTTCTAAAACTACTACATATTAATAAAGGTATTGATTTCATTGAAATGCCTAGTATTTTTCGAGATACTCATGTAGTTGATTTTATCCCAAACTATTTCAACAATTCCGAAAGTCCTGTAATTTGTTATAAGTATAAAAAGCCTAAAAGAAATATTATTTTCAACTACAACAAAATAGTTTCTGACCTTGATATAGTACTTAATACTCCTAAGGAATGTGAATGCAACACACCATCATTTGCTATGCTTCAGCAGGTCATGTCATCACTGGCAATTTTGATATTGTTGATAAACGTATTCGGCAGGTCCTAAATATAGATTACCTTCAATTATTGATTGTAATGCCTGTCGTGCACAGATCGCCCACTCCATTGAAGATTTTAATATAAAATGGTGTCGTAGAGAACATACGCTTTCTACTTGGAAAAAATCAATTCTTAAAATTATAGATACACGTATTAACTTTTATAATGCTAACCCCTCTTTACTTACTCCGAGACCTAGGTTTTCCTTTCGTAATTTAAAATCGGGAATTCAGAAATTTCTTAATAAATTTGTTTTAGTTCCTGCAGATAAAGCAGATAATAATGTAATTATTGTTTGACGCCTACATTACGTCAATGTTTTATCTCTGGAACTCGGCAGCACCAATTCATATACTCCAGTTAATTCTACTGAAGATGATGTTGTTTCCACACAACTATTTTCAAGGCTGGTGTAAACGATAAGCAAAATAAACTGCCTGCTATGTACTGGAGTCCTAAATTACATAAAAATCCGTATAAGGCTCGCTTTATTTCGAATTCTAGTGCCTGAACAACAACAAACATCTCCAAACTTTTAGCTTCTTGTCTTACTGCCGTTAAAGATCACGTTAAACTATATTGTGATAAAACTTATGAAAACTCTAGGATTAATTTATTTTGGTCTATACAAAATTCAGGAGACGTTCTTCATAAAATGTTCATGAAAGCATTAAAGGTCAAGTTTCATCAATAAGATCTTATGACTTCTCTACACTATATACAACCTTACCACATCACCTTATTAAAGACAAGCTAATTTCTCTTATTCAAAAAACATTCGCTAGAGAAAATACTATATTTTTGGCATGTAATAATATTAAAACGATTTTTACTAACGGCAGTTTAGACAATTATTATACTATGTGGACTTGCTATGAAGTTTGTGAAGCACTAATCTTCCTATTAGATAATATTTTCGTCAGGTATGGAACCACCGTTTATAAACAAATTGTTGGTATCCCTATGGGTACGAACTGTGCACCACTTGTCGCAGATTTGTTTTATTATAGATACCCAGGCAGATGTTATTGAAGCTTTTAATGACACCTCTCGGTATCTGGATGACATATTGAACATTGACAATCCTTTCTTTCCAACTATGGTTAATAATTTTTATCCTAAAGATCTTCAGCTTAATAAACCTAATATATCTGATAATAACGCTTCTTTTCTTGATTTGGATCTCTCGATTGAAAATGGTGAAATAATTAGCAAAATCTATGACAAGAGAGATGATTTTAATTTTGACATTGTTAATTACCCCCACTTGGATGGGGATGTGTTCCCCGAGCAACTTATTCGTTTTTCAAGAGCTTGTACTCGAGTTGAGGACTTTAATATTCGTAATCTTTGTATAACTAAAAAGCTACTCAATCAGGGTTACCGTTACCATAAACTTCGTAAAACCTTTGCAAAATTTTATTATCGTAAGCCTCATCTTCTTTCCAAATATAAAAGTAATTTAAGGACTCATATTTACGCTTCCAAGTTTACCATCATATGATTACCATCTTCGGGATTTCTCACATTTTCGTACTATTCACATTTTATATAGTGAGAAGTTTTGCTCAAACCAGGTTAGAGGGCGTGAACGGTAGCAAAGATATATAAAGATCGGACAGGGAAAGTAGCATTCAAGGAGGGCATTCAACCACAAAACATAGAAACAAACACGCAAACAGACAAACAAGAAGGCAAAAGTAATAATAAATGCAAACGACATCAAACACAAAGTAGGCCACTGGGGGTTTAAACCGGTTCTAGGGTGCACCAAACCTCACACTTAACCTACTGTCATCCCATTAAAACAGGACAGTGTAAATAAAGAAATACCCGCCATTATCTAATTTCTAACCAACAAGGCAGCATCAAGGAAATATAAAAAGATCGGACAGGGAAAGTAGCATTCAAGGAGGACAATTAACCACAAAACACAGAAACAAACACGCAAACAGACAAACAAGAAGGCAAAAGTAATAATAAAAGCAAACGAGATCACAAACACAAAAGGGTTGACAATAGGGCTACCGCCTTGGAACGGTCAGTGGCAAAGTAGGCCACTGGGGGATTAAACCGGTTCTAGGGTGCACCAAACCTCACACTTACCCTACTGTCATCCATTAAATAAAGAAATCCCCGCCATGATATAATCTCTAACCAACAAGGCAGCATCAATAGGCAATATAAGTAAAACACAAATATGCTCGTGTAAATATAATACAAAAAAACAATAGCCTTGAAAGCCACAATGAAGGTAATCAGTGACTTGGCAGAAGTCAGAGCAGTAAGAGAATAAACCATTAAGGGCACGACAAGAAAGATCATAGACAAACATCAAACGCCACCGTCCCAATGGGCTTTAGGTAGGCGCCATCATAGGGTCCACAGCCTGTCCGGTCATCGTACAATTAAAGAGGAAAGCATATGCAAATTGATAGGGTCATAACCTCTTTTGATAAACTTTTTAACAAGTCTAACAAAGATAGTATGAAAGTGATCATGACCAAGAATCTAACGAAGTTTACCAATCACATCACCATAGAAGTCAGGTTGTAATAGTCCTGGTCGCAGAAGGTGTCTTCTTATCATCCCATGGCCAGCGACGTATAGTCTGAGTTTCTAATAAAATGCCTTGCACTTAACGAGAAAACAATGGGCGAAACAAACAAAATGGAATTCAGTTGGGAGCAGAGGTTATGAAGCTAGCGTATCACAAGTAAGAGTCAGAAACTAAATTAGAAAGCAGACAACATATCCTAAAGGTGATTAAACAATACTCACAACCTTAACCAGTTGGAGTATTGCGACCAGCTATGCGAAATAAAGTCAAAACTCATAGGTATTTGAGAATGTATTGTGACGTGCACCTGCTGGACTATAATAATACCTTTTCTTAAGGCTGTCTGGGAGTTGATTATAACAAATTGATTTATGAACGATTATATAGTTGAAAACGAATCACAGTGACGTACTTATTTGCGTTTTACAATGAAAATCACTACCATTTTCTTCTGACTATCAATTTGGTATCGTCTATCCAACACCAGTGATGAATAGTCGACACTCCTTGTCGTGTTGTAATACACCACAAACTTAGTTTGCATGAATACTCCACGGACAAGGGGTAAGATATACCTCCTCAGTAGTAAGCTTTTGTTAATATACAGACGAGACAAACACTGCTTGCAACGTAAGTATTACTGAGCAAAATACTTTCAACCTTCTTACGCTAATATATAATGATGTGCTCACCTCGGTTGTCGGTTGGAAACTGACGGCTAATCAATCAATCGAAGTTTTTATTTACCCTCCCTATGGCACTGAACCTTTTGGCGAGCTGTTCGGAAGAAGGTTATGGATGCAGAAGAGTGCGGGTGTAGAAGCCAGCATCCCTCGTCAAAAGTGGTTTACTGTAGAAGCGATCGCAGTAGTAGTTTTGTTCGAAGTGAAGAAGTCCAACGTAGATAGCCTGTCTGTAGGTGATTAAGTTTTTCTCAAAGAAGACTAAAGTTTCTGTGGAAGATTATGGCCAATCGGATTGCCTGCAGAATTGTGACTAGGTCAATCCGATTGCCGGCTCGAAGTTGTCTTAGCAGGAAATAGACGATTAGAGGTGTCCCAAGTAGGTCAATCCGGGTGCACGTGGATTCCATGTTAGTAGTTCACACGTGGTAATGGCTCCTCCGGTAAACTCACTGGCCGTGTGCATGTTGACGACGCATGCCTACCGCCAGTGTGTATCTCGCAGGGTTTGATTATACACCAATGGAGTCAATAGATGATATTTACCAAATGCGTGAGAATATTTCGAGTTCTAGAAAAATACATTATCGGAATATCCAGTAGCAGTCCCAGCTTATGTCGGTCAGATTATATTTGCGTACAAATTCCCACATTGTGCAGATAACATGTATCTAATAACTGCTTCATACTTTGAATGACATATCGTGTCGTATCCTCGTCACGAAATAAATAACGAATATATCATCAATCATTATTCCATCAGCTTGTATCGTATAACAGATGCAGTTGTATAGATAAGAACTGCTACTTCAGGTTGTCCAACAACAAAGTATGAAAGGAGAAGTTTGGAGAACACTGGTAAAAATATTTTTTTCTTTTAAAAGGAACGGCTTGCCTTGTTAGGTAACAATAATGAGGCGGTTGGGAAAAAAGGGAAACTCATAACAGGATAGAATTTGGGTATAACATATAACAATTAATTTAAAACTGTTAACAATAAATCAAATCAAATAGAGGTTAGCCTATATCATCTGCGGTAAAAGAATCTAGGTAAAATGGCTGTCGCGTCATTTTTTTCAGAAGAGCTGTTCTAGACAGTTGTTGTGAAAACAAACAAGCGTCGCAGATGATCTAGACTAACCTGTTATTTGATTTGATTTACAGTTAACTGTTTTAAATTAATTGTTATGTGTTATCCCCAAACTATATCCTGTTATGACATTCCCCTTTTCCCCAACCTCCTCACTATAGTTACCTAACAAGGCAAGCCGTTCCTTTTAAAAGAAAAATATTTCCCATACGATACAGATTGTGGGTAACATATAACAGTAAATAATCAGTTTTTGTATTGTTAAGTACAACAACATTTCGCCAATAACAGCATAACAGAATAAGCCTCGATCTTGTAATATCAATAACTTTGACATCAACGTGTCAAACCTATACAATGGTTGACCCGGCCATGGTCGAAATCAATATATTGCTTCACTGTGCATGTTCCAGTTAACTCAAACAAGCCTTAGCTGTGGAGCAGTATATTGTATCAGCTGTGTATGTGGAAGAATCAATTTAAGCTAAGGTAAATCAAATTGACAAATATACATTTAGATTTGATTATTTATTTATTATATTTCCATTTAAAACACATATACTAATACATACACAAAGAATGACATTTAACATAAAATACTACATCTTTTCATGACGACAACCATTGCATAATGATGGAATATCAAATTTAAAGAAATTGGCATAACAGTGTCAACAAACGTGTCAACCCTATCTCGGGACACCAGAAACAATCGTCTATCTTTATAGAAGCGGATCAAACGAAAGTCGGTATATATTCATAACTCTGATCAGATGTGTTGTTTTACCTTATTGATGCGTAGAAGAAGAGAGCATCGTCATTTCATTTTACTGTTATTATGCTAATCAGAATTAAGCTTTTCTTATGTTTCATTATGTTGTTCATTTTACTATGATTATAATTCCATCTTTGTGGCCCATGGTTATTCTATTCTATTCGTGGGTCAGAGAACCAGACTAAACGGAAATAAGCGTCTACCTGTGTAGAAGAAACGGTTACTTCCGCTTAGCCTGGTTTTCTGGGAACCAGGCTAACTTCTAACTTCCGCTGAAAAACGAAATGAGTATATAGGCTAGCACCCGGAGATGCAAGCAATTAACGTCAATACTATACTGAAAAGAAAAAAAAAGCATAATGTTTTTTTCCGCTATATATTGTATGTTTAATATGCTACTGCTAATCGAATGGTACAGAGCGACATTTGGGCTGTCCATTCGGAAAGAAGGTTTAAACAGCACCTAACACACCAATGGTTACCCGTTTAAAGTTTCATTATGCGGAATGCGCATTTGGCTCAAGCAGGTGAGCAAACTTAGGCTTAAAACGTTATCTTACACATTAAACGCAATACTGAAATGGCTTCACTTTTTTAAGCGAAACCTCAACATTCATGAATTTCGTGTAACAAAGTATACTTTGATTAAAAGGTCTACTACATGACATAGTTGTCCTTTTTGTAATTAGTTGTAGCCTCTTGTGTACAAAACACGTTGTGTTATATCGAATATTACATGGAATTAGGTGTGTATAACAGTGTAGTATATATAATACTAATATTATTCTAAAAGCTTGCAAAATAAAACCTAAAGGTCAGTATATTCCCATAACCATACACTGTTTAGACCATCAGTGAAAATAATTAGGAGTTGATGTAACCTAATACTTAAGCAGTTAGTTAGTAGGTCGCTGACTTTATTTTCCTCTATAAAGATTTGCAATACAAAAAGCAACAAGAGGCCTAAGTGGGCATGTGTAATCTCTACTGATATACTGGTATATTTAGATGTAAGAGTCGAACATGAAGTATAGCATAACAAAAAAATCAGAAATATGACTTCATTGCTTTACATGTCAATGTGTTTGTCAAACAATGACGAGCGTTAGAGACGATTTCACCAGTATAATAATGCAATTTTGACTTTTAAGTCATTATATCAGTCGTTCACGGTCGCAATTCCTATTAAATGCTCAATTAAACAAGTTGCAATTCCTGTTTAACGGTTCAGCTTTCGCGTTGTAATTAACCACTATTCGCTACCATAACGACAACATCAGCAATTCAATAGCGGTAACTCTATATCATTGCCGTTAAAGAATATACTTGATTTGTTTTTATAAGATACTTTATTTCAAATTTCCAGTAGGCTATAAAGCCCGTGACGATACAAATACAAAGTATAACTTGGCAATAGTGCAGTAATTGGTACACATACACATATATTATACGAAAAATTATCAAAATAGAATACAACGATTACCAGCTGTTATTCAACCATGCGTAAGTAGATGTTAACAGCTATTCAAAGATATTGTACTGGTGACTTAAGAAATACATAGCAGTTCACTGAATTTATTTAATTGAAGAGCTTTATAAAATAAAAATACATAATCTACGAAAACTGGCCTAATTCGTTGAGTTAGTCCTATAATTACAAAAAAAGTATAGATATTTATTGGTTCCTAACACTGCGTAAACGCGTAATCACCATCTACTGGTTGTTCACGCAAAGTTCGCACAATTATATACAAACAAGCACGAGAAAATGGTGAATATTCAATGTGGTGTAACTAATGACCTTGCAATATTTGACCATTTTTATTAAAACAAATATTGTGTTGGTTCATTTGCATATAGGTTCTCATTTCTTAATTTGAAAGCCTTGAAAATAAATTCACATAGTTTACGATTACATGTTTTGTTTTCTGATGTAACAGTTATCAATTTAATGAATTTAAACATGTTCGGCCTGTTACAGTAATATCTAGCTATAAATTGTTTTCTTAATCCGTCATAAAGACTACATTCTAATACAAAGTGGTATTCATCTTCTAATATATTGCAAACTCTACACTTTTTCTCTTGTAAAGGGTACTATTTGATATTGTCCATCTACCACCCTCGATCTCCAGTCTATGCGATGATACACGTTAAATGGACGTGAGTATGGCTAGACAGAAAGAATATATCAATGGTAATCGGTATCTGATATTTAAGAGAGGGTATGCCATATTAGGATAATGAATTCTGTTTATCTTTGAGATACTTAAATATGTTTGTAGATGTTTGTAGCAGGGTTGGTGAAATTTCCTTTGATGCATTCAAAGCATTGAATCGTTTAATTCTGAATAACTAAAGGGCGGGGTTATAACATGCTCTAATTTTCCATAAATTGATGATAGAATGCGGTTATTTTGACAGGGTTACTAAGTACACTATTCTACAAAAATGATAAAGTCTGTCTCATCTCGTTGGTTTGTAATTACCAACTCGTTAAGACCAGTCTATATATATTTCTTCAAACAAAGTCGTGTTAGCTTTTATCAACTAACAACGAGTTAGATATTGCTGTATTAGTCTGATTCCAACAGGTGTCCTGTTAATTACATCAGGTTGCCAGGCAAATACAGACGTTTCCAAAAAGCAATATTTAGATATCAATACTTGTTATATGCTTTTATGTTCAAATGACAATTTATTACACACGGCTACGATCTGTTTGATGTAGTAATACGTTATAAATAGATAAAGGAAAAAGAAAACACCTACCGAATAAAAATTGTAATTTATTTTAGAAATAAGGGAAATTGCAAATCAGTTTTCATTTAATACTTCATAATATCTGTCATATAGCGTTATGGTATTGCGCTTTCTAAAATGATTGATCTAACATCAAATATATGGGAACAATTTAAGCACCAGCTATCGATGAAAGCAAACTATTTTCATATTAATATCAAGTTTATTGTCTGCAAAAAACAACAAACGTTAATGATATTGACTTAAATATAGCAGCTTAAATATCTACCGCAGAAACAAAATAAATACATTGATGTTGGTACAGACAAATACGTAGTACTTATTATTCTAGAACATGAAACACTACTATTAATCGATTCAAGGATGATTCTGTTATTACACCTTCTTCTTCCTTTATTACACCTTCTTCCTTTTCTCCTTCTTCTTCTTCTTCTTCTTCTTCTTCTTTTTCTTCTTCTTCTTCTTCTTAAATGATCTCTGAATTTAAAAATTAGATATAAAAATCGAACAGGAAAAGTAGCATTCAAGGACGATTGTCAACCACAAACAAACACAGAAACAAAGAACAACTTTAAAGATGAATAAAAGGTCAAATAGACATAACAAACACAAAAGGGTTGACAATAGGGTTGCCGCCTTGGAACGATCAGTGGCAAAAAGATCGCTGTGGGTTTATACCAGGTTCTATGGTGCACCAAACCTCACACTTACCCTACTGTCATCCAAATATAACGGGACAGTGTAAATAAAGAAATCTCCGCCATGAACCATTATCTAACTAACAAGAAAGCATTAATAGGCAATATAAGTATAACACAAAGAAGCTCGTGTATATATAAATACAAAAAACAATAGCTTAGAAAGCCACAAAGGAGGTACTCAGTGACTTGGCAGAAGCTAGAGCAACAATAGAACAAACCATTGAGGGCACGACAAGACAATATTGCAGACAACCATCAAACGTTACCGTCCGTTTGAGCATTAGGTAGATGTCATCATAGGATCCACAGCATGTCCAGTACAATTTAAGTGGAAAGCATAGTAGCGAACTGTAAATGGGTCCATCACCAAGCATGCAGTACGTTGCAAAATGACAGGGTCATAACCTCTTTTGATAAACCTTTAACAAGTTTAACAAAGATAGTATGAAAGTGATCATGACCAAGGATCTTACGAAGTTTGTTCATCACGTCACCATAGAAGTTAGGTTGTGATAGTCCTTGTCGCAAAAAGGTTCTTAAGTTACTTTAATATTTGAAAAGAAGATCAGGGTTACGATAATAAAATGTTGTAAAGGTTTTACGAAGTGTATGGTAACAGTAGCCCTGATGGCGTAGCTTTTTAGTTATACAAAGATTACGAATTTTAAAGTCGAATGTTCCATAACAAAATAAATAAAACACCATCATATAAATTATGTTAAATCGACGTTTAATGAGCATCTATGGATATCTTGAATAAATAAAAACCGGTACCATGAAACATTGTTGACTTATAGAAAAATATCGGCGGCTTTATATTATGAAACAAGCCATAAACTATCGGCACAAAAGCATATACAATGTGTGCTAATGCTTGTTCTTTAACAACTCAAATAAGACTATAACTTTCTAGATACCACGAACACAATCACGATCGGTTAAAACATGGAAGCTTCACAACGAAAAGAGTGTGCACATTCTAGCTCGTAATATGACATACTGTGATCTTGGTTTATATTCATCGACACTTATTTAAAAAGCAAGACTATGTTCTTGCTATGATAGTTAACCATATTATACCCTCATATAACAAATAATTCAATAATAAACAACAAATTACAAAAGGCCTATGCCTCATCATAGTAAATGTTAAACCCGAATGTAGCATGTTCACTGAAAATTCCAATTGTAATAGCACAGTTGTAAATCACTTAATTGAAAATAACAACTGTCGGAATAAATGGTGTACTACAACTACCAGTTATTGGAAGTTAGAGTATGGCAGGGAGCTGAAATAGACATGCTACAAATCAAATAGAGTATGGTTTCATCACGTTGGTTAATCTAAAAACCTTGATGGGCTACGCCCATCTCGATGTTTAAGTTAACCAACTTAATGAGACCATACTCTATTTATTACTTAGTTCAACATTATATGAATACACAACTCCAGCCGTTAAAGGTTCTGATTATTGTTTAATCACCCCTAGGACATGTTGTCTTCTTTTCAATTTAATCGTTTGACAGTTACTTGTGATACAAAACCTCTGCTCCGAACTAAATTCCATTTTGTTTATTTCGCTTATTGCTTTCTCGTTTAGGGCAAAGCATTTTTTTTAGAAACTGGGACCATACACCGCTGGCCATGATATGGTATGACAATACGTCAGATTCATACGCATACCATCTTCGGGTTGGCTCAAATTTCGTTCTGATGAAATTTTAAATATTGAGTTCTGCTCAACCCGGGGCTAGAGGGCATGAACGGTTTCACTACCGTTCATGAACTCAATCAAACCGAGATGGCAACAATTTTTGTATTTATCGCGTCGGCGATTTCCAAGGATCTCATTTCAAACTCCTTTTTAAGAAAACAACAACATTTATTCTTCACAAAGCTAGCACCGGATATCAACGAATTATTGTCTTAAGTTATACTATAATGCTTATAGGCGGATATTCAGTATTGACCCAGCCTAAAATAGGAAACAAAGCCTAATCCAATTGTCAAGATTAATTAAAGTATAATGGAATGTCCTCTAAAATCAGGAGACAATAGCAACCTGGTTCGCATTAATGGCATTTACTCAACTGGATAGTTCAATATGGGCTAGTTCAATATGCTTAATCCATTACATCAGTCTCAAACGTGTTATGGTATCCGGTTACACAGAGCACCACGGTAGAGCATAGAAGAACATATTTTGTTATAACGAGTTTTCAATGACATTTGTGTTCCATTAAACAAAAACAAACCAGTTATTTTGTATTATGCAACAGTAAACTAAGTTCAGCTTACATGACGTCGCAATTCAAACTTCTTCATAATTGTGTACACTGGTATTACGAAATGATATATCATATAGAAACAAGGGTTTACCCTAGTATATATCAGACGGTTTGTTCTATTTCTACTGGTTGTATACAACACAGAAACTCATTATTGATAATAAACTGATGTTTCTTTCTGATGCAATATTGTATAAACTCATCCGAGTGTCAACTAATAATAAGACTCTGAAAAACTTTGGTAAAAACCCTTTGCAAAATGAAGGTGGTACCAGAGTGTTGACAAGTCAAGATACGTAACGTTGATGTTGATAATCCGATATTAGTGGGGTTTAAAATCATCCGATTATTCATCGTAATTAAGACTCTAGTCAAATTTGGTATCAAATACAACATGAAAGGGCTAGGTTGCCATTAACGGAGTAAACGGTCGACGGACGACGGAAGGAAAACACCATGGCTATTGGCCAGTATATATAACCAATCATTCGAAATAGTCAATTTGGTGACAGTGTTATATCGATTATATTTCATCACATAACGTCCCTTGCTAGCAGTGTCGAACACCCATTTAATATTTTATTGTATGACACACGTGTTATACAACCTGGAACGATTTTGATTGGTTGAGTTTAACCTGTAACACTACGCAAGTTTATTAACTGAAACTATTTTATTTATTACAAATTTACCCAGATCTGAGTCATAAACTTATTATTTGTGACAGCTTATAAAAATAATGTACGTTATACAAAACATTGTTGTTGGTTTGTTAAAAGGTTGGCGTAAACTGATATTTTGTAAAGCGGTAAAACACGAACTATTTTATACGCAACGTTATGTGTGCGACGCGACGTTATGACGTCACATATTTTATAACGTTTTGGCGCTAAAATGTGTCTGACGTTGTGGCGGTTCTATGTCCATCTGCATTATCTTTTACTAATTTGATTGCAATGTTATGTGATAAAAAGGATCTTAAACTCGTTCCCATTCCATATAAGATTTATGAAACTCGTTTTGAATTATTTTTAATTTTAACTCACCAAAAGGCTCGTTAAAATTAAAATAATTCATAACTCGTTTCATAAATCTTAAATGAAATGGGAACTCGTTTAAGATCCTCTATATATGTTACAAAATGCTATTAAAACAGTCATACGTTTTGCTGATGAAATGCCTCACTTTCTTCATTTCGAATTGCATATCACATATATGGTAAACGTCATATGACGGTCATGAAATGAAACACGTATATACCGTCATAACTTATGATTCAGATGGCTTATATCAAAGAAGAGATACAGTTAGTTCTAGACAAGAAATAATACTTCAACAAAATAATGCAAATGTGGTCGTCTACTAGTAGTACGATTGTTTGTTGTATATATTCCCTTAATAGCGTTTTGTGACTTTCTAACGACTGATGAACTGTTTCAAAATATATGTTAATATTGTCTAAGAAGAAGTATCACCAATACATTGCACATAATAAAGCAGCAAACCATGCATCTAAGTATGTTTGCTTGAGTCTGTCGACGGAAGGAACATAATATTGTGACGCTATCACGTATCCTATAACCGAGTTTAATAAACCTTCATATAAAGAAAGTATAGTAATGTTTATGATTTGATACGAAGTCGAAGATGATGATGGTATAGCGGTGGTGATGACAAGTTTTGACATTCCTTATTTTAAAACAGAAACCTGACGATTTTTATAACATTCCCCTTCTCAGCAACTTTGTTTTTCATATATAAATGACGTTTTAAAAGTAGATATATGTCGAACAGATATGTAGCATTCAATGACCACAGGCAACCAAAACACGCACAGAAATAAACATCAACTGCAAAGATGAATAAAATACAAGATATGACATCATAAACATAAAAAGGTTGACAATTAAATTAGGTCTTCTGCCTTGAAACGGTTAGTGACAAAATTAGCAGCTGGTGGAGTAAACCAGGTTCTAGGGCGCACTAAATCTCCATCATACCCTATTGTCATCACAATACAACTGGACAGTGTAAATAAACGTACATGTATCCCCGCCAAGTTATATTCTCCATCAGACAAAGGCAGGAATAATTGGCAATGCAAGTATAACACATAAATGATAGGTATATATAATATAAAAAAACTAGAAAGCCACAAAGCAAATACTCAATGACTTTGCAGAAGCTTGCGAGGAAAGATGTAAGTTTTGGTTTTAAATTATTTTGGCGAAAGAAAATGGTGAATAAAGTTAAAATCCAAAACAAAAATGCATAAATATCGCCCCGTGTTAAAATAAATGGTGCTTTTTTTTTATAACGACACATACTACATGTATCAGACCTTCCAATAACCGTCTTACGATAATTTCTCTTATCTTCGACAAGCATAAAATTTCTTGGCATGTTCGCGTCATTTTGATATTTCCAATAGTCATTTTAGCATGATTCACCTCGTGACTGGAATCGTAACTAAAATAATGTACATATCTAAAAAATGGGAATCATTGATTTCGAATGCAATTACTATTTTTGACTTACAGCGCTGTTATTTATTCCGATCTTCTGAGATTGCTGAGCCTGATATCGAAATACATATACATGTATCGGTGGTACATGTATATTCGCAAATACTTTGTTTTCTTATTTTAATTGTGAATAGGTGGTTCCACTACTTCAGCTTTTAAAGGCTCTGAGTATTGTTTAATCACCCTTATGTTATGTTATTTGCTTTTTAATTTTGACTTTTGACTGTTACTTGTGATATTCAAGCTTCATAACCTCTGCTTCCAACTACGGTCTACATGCCTGTTTGTTTATTTCGCCAATTGTTTGCTCGTTTAGGGCAAACCATTTTGTTAGAAATTGGGACCATACGCCACATGCCATGTCATTGTAGGAATATACCACGTTGAAGGCTCCATGTTTGCCATCATATGCCAACCAATTTCGGGATTGCTCAGATGTTCTTACTATAAATAATGAATTCTGCTCATTCCTGTACTAGAAGGTATGAATTGTAGCAAGCATATTCGCTACCGTTCTGGACAGCATCAGTCAAACCAAGACTGCAATATTTTTTATATTGATCATGTTCGGCGATGTCCAAATTTCTCTTTTCATATTCTGTTTGTATATCACAGTAGCTTTGCCTTATAGTATGCATATCTGAGGCTGTAAAACGTCTCCTCGTGCTTTCAATCCGAACTGTTATTCTTTGGCGATCGCTTAGCCCGATATTTATATACAGATATCAGTGGTACATTCCCAAATACTTTGTTTTCTTACTTGAATTTTGAATAAGTTGTTCCACTACACCACACTTTAAAGACTCTCAGTAGTGTTTAATTACCCTCAGTACATGTTATCTGCTTTTTAATTGTAAGTCAGTCGTTTGATTGCTTCATAGCCTCTGCTCCCAAACGAATTCCATATTGCTTATTTCGCCCACTCTTTTCACAGTCATATGCATACCATCTTTGGGATGGCTCACAATTTATTTCAGTTGACATTTTAACCATTGATTTCTGTTCAACCCAGAGCTAGAAGGGGTAAACGGTAGAAGCATTATTCATTACCGTTCATGACCGAAAGTGGAATAATTTGTTCCCCAAATGTCTCATTTCATACTTTTTTTACAGCAGTAACAATCAATTATGCTACAAAAGTAGATATAAAAATCGAACCGAAAATGTACTCTTCAAGAAACACAGCCAACCAAAAACACACATAGAAACAAGCAGTAATTTCAACGGTGAATAAAACAGTGGAAAATAGGACTCTCGTCTTGGAACGTTCAGTGGCAAAATATGCGGCTGGAGTCTTAAACCATGTTCATATTTAAAACGTAAAATCTAGGGAAAGCAATTACAAAGTACTATCTTCTCAGAAAGTCTGATCAACAAGTTTTACAAAATAATATTTTAAACTGTACATGAAGTAGCTAGAACGCTAGAACAATAGAAATTGTATCAGAAATGAGAAAAATGGAAAAAAAAGATACCACAGCACCAAAATGCAGTGGTACATGTACCGAATGTCCACACTGTAACACAACGAGAAAATTAAACATACGTTGGCAAGGACATTACACAACACAGAGGGTTGGATACAGGATAACCGACTTGGAACGACGGTCAGTATATAATATAGAATACTGGTTGGCTTAAATCGATTTTATGTGTACACAGCCTCGCTTTTATCTTTTTTTCAAGGCAAACTTGACAATACAGTGTAAACAAAAGTACAGTCCTTAAACAAATCTCTAACAATAAAGTTCACATCCTTGAAAATTAGCAATGGATACAAATAAGTGTTGTTGTAAAGATAAATAAAAATACTTATAACTAGAAATACATGATGTTTCAAGAATTGAACTGGACAACAACAGCAGTTGCGGTCAACGACAAAACCAATCCAGAGTAAGATCCAGAAACGTGATGGATGAACGTACGTATAAAAGTCGAAATGGAAATGTAGCTTTTACAGAACAAACAAAAGCATTAAAACAACCAACAATTACAATGTTAGTAAGAAGCCAGGCAACTGACTTCACAAACTTGAACGGGTTTATACCTACTTGACCGTTGGGGGTTTAACATGGTGAGGCATACCTCAAACTTACCGTGTTGTCATCCCAGTGACAGTGTTAATAATGAAACGCCTCCATCAGGCTATATTCTCTAACAAACAAGACAGCATTAATCATGTTAATAGTAGACCGGGACTTCTGGTATCGTGCAAAAACACGTTTGTTTTACCCGGAAAGATATACTCGTGATTTCCTACATATCAATAACAGAAACTGTGCTATATACGAAACCACTGTATGGATTTATGTCATACTTTGCATTGCGTAACACCCACACATATCTACGGAAGCCCGTATATGATAAAGAAATATTAATGTTCAAAGAATAAATGTATACAAGTTTATATTTTAGCGTTTTGATTTTGTTTTGTACAAAACGAAGACATGAACAAGCCGGATTATATTCTGTTTATATGCAGATTACAATTTTTAACAGTTTATACTTTTTTCTTTGTTTTATTTTAAATTAAAAGCGCCGGGTTTATGGATTGAATATGGTGGGCAGATGGGTGGAGATAGCGACGGGCATCCACATTGCATCTACATTTTGACTAAATCTTATATGGAAGTTGTTGATAACTTATCTAAATTGTTTTGTGTTTTAACCAAATTTACTGTGAAACGTTATATCGTTAAGACACCAATTTCTTACGATCAAGGCAGATATTCGCCTTTTCAGAATCGAGTTATGATGCTTGAGTTACTTAACAAAAGAACATTTCGAGTAAGCTTAGGTGCAATGTTGTGATAACTTCTGTCATTAAATTTGAATTTTAATTAAAATTGCTTTGAAGCCTTATATCAATCCAACACCAATTCCTTACTTTCACTGTGGACTTTTGCCTGTTTCTAAGTAGAGTTATGGCCCCTGAATAAGAACGAACATGCATTTTCAGAATTTATTTTGATTAATAATGTTTAGTTGTTTAAACAAGTTTTTGGTGAATCTTTTTTATTTTCAAATAACATACCAGTAAATTTTATTAATTTGGTGATACATCAAATTCTTTTGCCATTTTGAATTAGAGATATACCCCTTAATTTATTTAGAAAACAGGATTATTGCAATGACTATTTTAAAATGTGTAGGGCTTAAAACATATCAGTTTGGTGTGAATAAGTAATCATTTTAATATATAGGTTCCTTTTGGATACTGGCGGAATTCTTTGAATAATGACAGCTTTTTGCTTTCTTAAAACAGTTATGGACAATTTGCTTTGATAATAGTGGTTGCTGCAACTACAATATTGTCAAATTTTAATTTTCTCCGAAAAAAAACAACGTTTTTTATTAACGAGTTTCGTTGAAAGGTTCGTCATGCTAACTGGAATACTATCTAAATGACTGATTTGATATTGGTTACATATCATCCTTAACTGTCCAGCCAACATTGAGCTTCAATTCTAAGTTCTGTCAGTCAAAATTTGGTTAAGAAGGTTGTTAAGGTTTCTCAAATACATCACACACTTGGAGACTATCAAATGGATTGTGTCGCCTTAATCCACGAGAACCAGTATATTGTGAAATAATGTCATAGAGTCATGTTTATTAAACTAGAATTATCACTAAATTATATCCATATCCTTATTTCTAGTTAGAAACAAAGGTAGAGAAGGAAATGGAACATTCACAGAACACAGTCGGTCAACAAAACTCACATATTTGAAACAAACACCAATTACAGGGACAGATAGAAGCAAAGTAACGGAATGACAAACACAAAAGGGTTGTACCTCCATGGATTGGTCAGTGACAATATGGGTGCCTCCTTGGAATAATCAGTTACATAAAGGTCACTGGGTGTTAAACCAGGTTCTAGTCTGCAACACACATCTTTCATACACTATAATAGTAATTTCATTCAAATAAAATGAGACGTCATTAAAAGTAATAAAACACAACATAATCATGTATATACGAATATCAAAAGGCCCAGAACTGTGTATTCACATTGCAACATTAACTGTAAATCAATGTATCAAACTGTAAATGGGTCAACAATTAAACATGCAATGCGCTGCACAATGATAGAGTCATAACCTCTTTTGATATATGTGTTACCAAGTAGACGAAAAAACAAACAAAATTCCAACTATGTACTGGATTACTATATTACACAATTATCCTTATAAATGAATACTGAAAAACGGATCCTTTGAAAAGCAACAAACACAAACAAAAAGGAGGTAATATAAGGTGTAACACATCCCACGGCCAAGATTACTCGCTTTATTTCAAGTTCTAGTGTCTGCAACACTACAAGCATCTACACACGTTTAACATCTTGTCTTCGTGCAGTTGTAGATCACGTAATACAATATCGTTCTAAAGCTTATGAACAACTCTTGAATTAATATATTTTGTCAGAAAAAGAATGCAATGAACATCACACAAACCCTTTTCAAACACAAGCTTATTGCTCAAAACAACTTTTGCAAGAGCAAATACTACATGTTGGCCTGGGCCAATATTGAAGTGTTTTATATCTACGGCAAGTCGGACAATTGCAATAGGTGGACTTGCCAAAATGTTTGTGAAACACTTTTTTCCAATAAGATAATTTTTTTTGCCAGGTTTGGAATTACCTGGAATTGGAATTTAAAAACAAATTGCTAGTATCCCTATGGCTATGAACTGAGCATCTTTCGTCGCAAATTCGTTTGTGTATTGATATGAAAGATATTTCATTTTGAGTCTTGCATCGAATACTCAGACAAATGTCAAATGTTTGGGAAGGGTCGTAATTCATATTGAGAACTTGTGGCCCGACCCAGTTGCATACTTTCGTCAGAGATGTTGAAATCAGACAAATGTCATCGTACACTTTAAAAACTGGATAACATATTGAGCTTTGCTTTGACAATCCTTTCTTTTCTGCTATGTTTAAAACTACTACAGTAATCAACAAAACTTATATTTCAGATACTGTCTTTCATTTATCGATTTCTTCTCTCTATTCAAATGTATAAATAATCTGCAAAACCTTTGACAAAAAAAACAACACAGCATGATTTCAATTTTGACATTGTTGATTATCATCTTTTACATGGGGATGTTTTTCGAGCACTTCAAATGGAGTTTGTATTTCTCGACTTATTCGTTTTTGCTAGCGCTTGAAGTCGAGTTGAGGACTTTAATAGTTGCAAACTTTGTAGAACTGAAAAGCTACTTCATCTGAGATACCGTTACCATGAACTTGGAAGAATGCCTTGCAGAAGTGTATTATCGTAATGAATTAATTTAAGAACTCTTTTGCGACAAAGATAAATAATCACAACCTGACTGCTACGGTGACCTGATTTAAAAACTTTGCAAGATTCTTGGTAAAGATCCAGTCTCTACCCAGAGTTGTCGTTCCTGGCATTCACATACAACCCCTGTCAATAGCTGAGCAAATTACAATCTTATAAAAAGACGAAAATGAAAAAAAACTGAAAAAAAAAGCAATTGATAATTTAGTGAATAAACAGTAATATTTTCTCATCATAATACTGCATCAGAATAAAATGTATACTCTGGCATATCACTCCGCCGTTAAAAGATTCAAAATGGTCACCACGATAATATTCATTGCGTTTCCCGTAGGGTTACAGTATGGCGTTTATGTTTACCATCACTTTCCAAAATATCACAGCGATAAAAACAACTAAAAATTAAAGTACTAACCTAAATTCATCAAACATTTCCAAGTTTAGAATTTCGTTAGTGGTGTCAGGTCACGGTCTGATCGCCTTTCCGATTTTTGAGCGATGGTCATGTGACTAATTATGACGTTATCACAGACTTCTTTCTAAGAAATTGACTGAGTCTCATGGTGACCCTGGTAACGACTCGGTAATGATTACTTTCATACAATATTTACTTCTTAAAAGGTTTATCAAAGGAGGTTGTCACCTTATCATTCTACAACGTAATGCATGTTTAGTGCTCGACTCATTTACAGATCGCCATTTTGCTTTCCTCTTTGATTGTGCAACTGCCGGTCAGATTGTGGACCTATGATGACGGCTATATACGTTTGAAATTGTTTTCAATATCGTCTTGTCGTGCACTTAACGGTTTATTCCTTTCTTGCTCTGGTTCCGCAAAGTAACTCAGTACGTGCTTTGTGGCTGTCTAGGTTTTTTATTTTTATATTCTTACATACATGTTTTATATTCCTATATTCATGATTATATTTGTTTTATAATTATATTGCATATTAATACTGCCTAATCGTATTTGCTGGGCGTGGTTTTTTTATTTACCCTGTCTCGTTTTAAATATTGGGATGACACTAGGGTAAGAGTAAGGCTTTGTGACTATAGAACCCGGTTTTAACAGCCAGCGACCTGTTTGTCCATATTCTCAAAAAAGAGCGATAATTTTGTAAAGCAATCATTAAGTGTGCTCATTATCAATCACAGCCGAGATATTAATAATATTATCCTAAAAAGGCGCGGACAAACAAATCATATTCCTTGCAATCATCGTGACAACAATCACGCTCCTTAGTCATAGGACGATATACTCTTTGTTTAATTAGAATAATACAAAGTCATTGATGACCATTTCAAAGCAGAGTATGAAGCAATCAGATGATAGTACTTTTCGAAAGTTTAGGGCAATAAATCGATATTTGTCTAAAGAAATATAAAAAGATCGGACAGAGAAAGTAGCATTCAAGGAGGACAGTCAACCATAAAACACAGAAACAAACACGCAAACAGACAAACATGAAGGCAAAAGCAATAATAAATGCAAACGACATCACAAACACAAAAGGGTTGACAATATGGCTACCGCATTGGATCGGTCAGTGGCAAAGTAGGCCACTGGGGGTTTAAACAGGTTCTAGGGTGCACCAAACCTCACACTTACCCTACTGTCATCCCATTATATTTCTTGATATGTCATTAAAATCAATACCCGTATTAATATAGAGAACTTTTATAAAATGTCAGATTTTGTGCCAAGAAGGAGTCGAAGAACATGTTGTGTATTTCTGAATTATGCAAGCAGTATTATATAAAAGATATGTACGCAGGCACATTTGGCTGCTTTCTCATCGATCAACTTCAACGAAAAATGGACAAAAAAGTGAAAAGTACAAGCATTGAATGCTTTCCAAACTTTTTAAATATTATGCAGATAAGTGACTGATATTGTTACACGTGACTTCCGTTTGATGTTACGTCTTCCGTCCACATTACGTAGCCCGAGTATTAACTTTCATACCCCATCTAACCCCTTTTTTAAGAAACGAAAACGAGGATGGCTGGGGTATGAAATAAAACCTTAATTTCGGCTTAAACATTTTGCATATTTCAAAATTAAAACATTTAATAGGTCATTTTCAACAGGTTATCGCATCTGTTTTAATACAAAACGTTGATAAACGTGTTTTTTTGGTCAAAATATCCGTTTTAAAATTCTGCTAACATAAGCTTTCCCCATCACTTAATGGAATTAAGGCGGGACCACGTTATGACGACCATGAAACCTTGATTCACGTTTTCGAAAAGAAAATATATAAATATTAGGTTCTTTTGAAATAGTCCCTTGCTGATTAATATCATTAATGGATATGGTGTCCGCAAGTTTTCATTCATTTTAACTCTGCAATATGTCTAGATTGCTTTTTTAACATTTCTTTGGTGGCATCGTTATCACAATCCCGCCGTTCAAACAGTGATGTTATCGAAACTATGACCTGACTGACGAAAGTGTTGATACAAATATGTTTTAAATGTTTGGAATTAAGCCTGTTGTATTTATGTTCACGAAATTGAACTTTTAAAGATCGATCTGTAACTTATTTTAACTTTCTTATAAGGTGGTGTTTACCATAAGGTGGTGCATTTCAGGTAAAAACATAACAGACGTGAGACGTACATCATTCAACATTAGACGCTAGACATACATTAAACATACAACTGCACCTCTTAGCATTCCATTTTACTTATAGAGGTCCAGGGCTTTATATGTCATATAAAGCCCTGAGAGGTCTTATGCGTCTTAAATGTAGTGACCGATTTCTGAAAGGAGACAATGTGGAATTTCCTCAAAATAGGAGATCCATTAGGAGTTACTGTTGATCCGTTATTAAAAAACAGGGGGAAATTAATGCAAGGAGCAAAGAAAGAGGTTGAATGACTGCTCAAAGGGATAAAACATACACGTGTTTTAGATCTTAAAATATAAGCATTATTTTGTGGAAATTGTATTAGTGACGCAGAGCGTAATCGAACAGCTGACATATTTATTTTAAGTGATTTGATTAATAGACTCATATAATTACAAGGATAAATAAAATACTTTTGTGATGGAGGAAATCCGCCCATTTATTCTTGTTAGAACCAGTACTGTATACCTCTCGCCACCCATAAGAATCGACCCTTTCTCACTTACAAGTTGAACATGCAGCGGTGAGAAGCGAGAAGGTTTACAACGACACATCATTAACCCTTGACCACGGAAGTGCTATTGTCATTTTAGTAGTTCACGCTGTCGTGGGTTATGAACAAACAAGTACATTTCATGGTCTTGACCAGTGAGATCGATCTTCAAATACGTTGATGCAGGTATCACCTCATTGTCTGAATCAGTATCAGTAATTCAATAAGGAAAGAGTGTCAGCTATGGATGACCCTCGTTTGGTTAGGCCGGTGACTGTCTCTGATAAACATTTAGGGGAAAAAAATAAAAATAAATGTATCGATGGAGATCGGTGAATGGCAAGGGAAGAAATAACTAGTGAAGTCAGATATGTCGCCGGTCAGTCCATAACATCTTAACAGACATTGTAACTATATTTTTCATGCGTAAACTTCACGTAGAAGTGATAAAGGGCCTATATTATATTTCCTTTTTATTTGGATTAACATCAATACTCTTCCAGATTGCGTATAGAAGGAACACATCGTTATCTTGGTGTTTTTTTGTTTTAACTCGCGGCGCCTGTTTTATTTCTAAATAACTTGCATATGCATATCATTATAACATGTCAAGTATATAGACAGGTCAATACCTTCTTTTTTAATGTTCTCTAAGTTTCTTCAATTATTATAGTTTAAACTGAATAGCTGATTAAACTGCAGACATAATATAATTAACCTACTGAAGAGTTATCGAAATCCGCATTCTACTGTGTTTAAATTATTAAAATTTTAGCATGTTAAAAATCAAAATTTTATTATATTTTTTAAATGCAATTGCTTATTTTCGTGTTTGATAAATGTTTCACTGTTACATGTATCTGGTGCACCTGTACCGTACAATCATATCCAATTAAAGACATTAAGAGGAATTATAAGTTCTGCTGTATTTATTCGCTTATCAATTACATTTAATTGTAATCATGCTCAGAGCTCTGGTGTTTGGCTATTGCACCATCCTCGAGAAAAGTCAGTTAGCCAGCATATCCTGAAAAAAAGTATAATAAATTTAAAACGGAGATTAAACATTGCACAATATGCAAGATAAAAGTAACATCACACATGAAAAAGTACCATTTCGTATAAAAGTATTCTTGGTGTGTTTCGATAGCCAATAGATATTTGTTGCAAATTTGATTATTTCAAGATACATATAGACGTGTATATAGGCGGTCAATTTGGTCGGAAATCAAAATCTGACTAAAGGCCTTTCTATAAACATGTCAAATAATGTATAACAAGAAAATGCATAAACAACTTTATAGATAGTAACCTGGACAAGATTGAATTGTTCTTGAGTCGGTCTTGCGGCGAATAAACCTCTGCCAATGGCGTTTCCCATCATAGCGATCGTGAAAATTACATCTTTCTCTGAAGACCCACTACATTCGGATGTGTCTGATATAGACTTTGCTAAGTTGGTTGTTCCGCAGTTAAATATAGCTGCGAAGAACCTATAATAACAAAAATGCAAACAATAATAAAAAGATTGACCGACTGACTAGTCAGACTGATTGACTGACTTACAAAATGAATGTATAAATGAATGAATGAATGAAATAATGATTGAATGAATTAATGATTGAATGAATTAATGATTGAATGAATGACTGATTGAATGAATGAATGCATCAAATATGTCTTCATGGCTCATCAGCACATTAAAGATTAGTTCGAGCCGCCGAAGAAAACGGGGAAGAATTCATAGAAATCCAGAAAACGTGCCCTTATCATACTATGGAGTAGATACATTACAATGATTCGGATACTCAGATTCACAGGATCGCCCCGTCATGTACCCATCCGACGCCGACGGAACAGGCTACGATAACTGTCTGGCTTAAGGACACATCGAAGAAAGCCGTTGGCTCCAGGGAGGCTCGAACCCGTGATCTCCCTATTCAGAGACTGATGTGCTATTACCTGGGTCACTCCCGATTCAGAGTCGGATGTTTTATTACCTGGGGCACTATTGATTCAGAGTTGGATGTGCTATTGACTGGGCCACTCCCAATTCAGAGTCGGATGTGCTATTGACTGGGCCACTACCGATTCAGAGTCGGCTGTGCTATTGAATGGGCCACTATTGATTCAGAGTCGGATGTGCTATTGACTGGGCCACTATTGATTCAGAGTCGGATGTGCTATTAACTCCTGGGCCACTATTGATTCAGAGTAGGATGTGCTATTACCTGGAGCAATATTGATTCAGAGTCGGATGTGCTATTGACTGGGCCACTCCCGATTCAGAGTAGGATGTGCTATTACCTGGGCCACTATTGATTCAGAGTCAGATGTGCTATTGCCTGGGCCACTATTAATTCAGAGTCTGATGTGCTATTGACTGGGCCAATCCCGATTCAGAGTCGGATGTGCTATTACCTGGCCACTATTGATTCAGAGTCGAATGTGCTATTGACTGGGCCACTATTGATTCAGAGTCGGATGTGCTATTCCCTGGGGCACTATTGATTCAGAGTCGGATGTTCTATTCCCTGGGGCACTATTGATTCAGAGTCGGATTTGCTGTTACATGGGGAACTATTGATTCAGAGTCGGATGTGCTATTACCTCCTGGGCCACTATTGATTTAGAGTCGGATGTGTTATTACCTGGGGCACTATAGAGTCGGATGTGCTATTACCTAGGCACTATTGATTCAGAGACAGATGTGCTATTACATGTACCTGGGGCACTATTGATTCAGAGTCGGATGTGCTATTACTTTAGGCACTATTGATTCAGAGTCGGATGTGCTATTGACTGGGCCACTACCGATTCAGAGTCGGCTGTGCTATTGACTGGGCCACTATTGATTCAGAGTAGGATGTGCTATTGACTTGGCCACTATTGATTTAGAGTCGGATGTGCTATTAACTCCTGGGCCACTATTGATTCAGAGTGTAATGTGCTATTACCTGGATCACTATTGATTCAGAGTCAGATGTGCTATTGACTGGGCCACTCCCGATTCAGAGTCGGATGTGCTATTACCTGGGCCACTATTGATTCAGAGTCAGATGTGCTATTACCTGGGCCACTATTGATTCAGAGTCTGATGTGCTATTGACTGGGCCAATCCCGATTCAGAGTCGGATGTGATATTACCTGGGCCACTATTGATTCAGAGTCGGATGTGCTATTACCTGGGCCACTATTGATTCAGAGTCTGATGTGCTATTGACTGGGCCAATCCTGATTCAGAGTCGGGTGTGCTATTACCTGGGCCACTATTGATTCAGAGTCGGATGTGCTATTACCTGGGGCACTACTGATTAAGAGTCTGATGTTCTATTGCCTGGGCCACTATTGACTCAGAGTCGGATGTGCTATTGACTAGGCCACTATTGATTCAGAGTCGGATGTGCTATTAACTCCTGGGCCACTATTGATTCAGAGTAGGATGTGCTATTACCTGGAGCAATATTGATCCAGTGTAGGATGTGCTATTGACTTGGCCACTCCCGATTCAGAGTAGGATGTGCTATTACCTGGGCCACTATTGATTCAGAGTCGGATGTGCTATTGCCTGGGCCGCTATTAATTCAAAGTCTGATGTGCTATTGACTGGGCCAATCCCGATTCAGAGTCGGATGTGCTATTACCTGGGCCACTATTGATTCAGAGTCGGATGTGCTATTGACTGGGCCACTATTGATTGAGAGTCGGATGTGCTATTCCCTGGGGCACTATTGATTCAGAGTCGGATGTTCTATTCCCTGGGGCACTATTGATTCAGAGTCGGATTTGCTGTTACATGGGGAACTATTGATTCAGAGTCGGATGTGCTATTGACTGGGCCACTATTGATTGAGAGTCGGATGTGCTATTCCCTGGGGCACTATTGATTCAGAGTCGGATGTTCTATTCCCTGGGGCACTATTGATTCAGAGTCGGATTTGCTGTTACATGGGGAACTATTGATTCAGAGTCGGATGTGCTATTACCTCCTGGGCCACTATTGATTCAGAGTCGGATGTGTTATTACCTGGGGCACTATAGAGTCGGATGTGCTATTACCTCGGCACTTTTGATTCAGAGACAGATGTGCTATTACATGTACCTGGGGCACTATTGATTCAGAGTCGGATGTGCTATTACTTTAGGCACTATTGATTCTGAGTCGGATGTGCTATTGACTGGGCCTGTACCGATTCAGAGTCGGCTGTGCTATTGACTGAGCCACTATTGATTCAAAGTAGGATGTGCTATTGACTTGGCCACTATTGATTCAGAGTCGCATGTGCTATTAACTCCTGGGGCTCTCCCGATTCAGAATCGGATGTGCTATTACCTGGGCCACTATTGATTCAGAGTCAGATTTGCTATGACCTTGGACACTATTGATTCAGAGTCTGATGTGCTATTGACTGGGCCAATCCCGATTCAGAGTCGGATGTGATATTACCTGGGCCACTATTGATTCAGAGTCGGATGTGCTATTACCTGGGCCACTATTGATTCAGAGTCTGATGTTCTATTGACTGGGCCAATCCTGATTCAGAGGCGGATGTGCTATTACCTGGGCCACTACTGATTCAGAGTCGGATGTGCTATTACCTGGGGCACTACTGATTTAGAGTCTGATGTTCTATTGCCTGGGCCACTATTGACTCAGAGTCGGATGTGCTATTGACTGGGCCACTATTGATTCATAGTCGGATGTGCTATTAACTCCTGGGCCACTATTGATTCAGAGTAGGATGTGCTATTACCAGGAGCAATATTGATTCAGAGTCGGATGTGCTATTGACTGGGCCACTCCCGATTCAGAGTAGGATGTGCTATTACCTGGGCCACTATTTATTCAAAGTCGGATGTGCTATTGCCTGGGCCACTATTAATTCAGAGTCTGATGTGCTATTGACTGGGCCAATCCCGATTCAGAGTCGGATGTGCTATTACCTGGGCCACTATTGATTCAGAGTCTGATGTGCTATTGACTGGGCCACTATTGATTGAGAGTCGGATGTGCTATTCCCTGGGGCAATATTGATTCAGAGTCAGATTTGCTGTTACATGGGGAACTATTGATTCAGAGTCGGATGTGCTATTACCTCCTGGGCCACTATTGATTCAGAGTCGGATGTGTTATTACCTGGGGCACTATAGAGTCGGGTGTGCTATTACCTCGGCACTATTGATTCAGAGACAGATGTGCTATTACATGTACCTGGGGCACTATTGATTCAGAGACGGATGTGCTATTACTTTAGGCACTATTGATTCAGAGTCGGATGTGCTATTGACTGGGCCTGTACCGATTCAGAGTCGGCTGTGCTATTGACAGAGCCACTATTGATTCAGATTAGGATGTGCTATTGACCTGGCCACTATTGATTCAGAGTCGGATGTGCTATTAACTCCTGGGCCACTATTGATTCAGAGTCGGATGTGCTATTACCTGGATCACTATTGATTCAGAGTCAGATTTGCTATTGACTGGGCCACTCCAGATTCAGAGTCGGATGTACTATTTCCTGGGCCACTATTGATTCAGAGTCGGATGTGCTATTACCTGGGCCACTATTGATTCAGAGTCTGATGTGCTATTGACTGGGCCAATCCCGATTCAGAGTCGGATGTGCTATTACCTGGGCCACTATTGATTCAGAGTCGGATGTGCTATTACCTGGGGCACTACTGATTTAGAGTCTGATGTTCTATTGCCTGGGCCACTATTGATTCAGAGTCGGATTTGCTATTGACTGGGCCACTATTGATTCAGAGTCGGATGTGCTATTCTTTGGGGCCCTATTGATTCCGAGTCGGATGTGCTGTTACCTGGGAAACTATTGATTCCGTGTCGGATGTGCTATTACCTCCTGGGCCACTATTGATTCAGAGTCGGATGTGCTATTACCTGGGGCACTATAGAGTCGGATGTGCTATTATCTGGTGGCACTATTGATTCAGAGACTGATGTGCTATTACCTGGGGCACTATTGATTCAGAGTCGGATGTGCTATTACCTGGGTCACTATTGATTCAGAGTCGGATGTGCTATTACCTGGGTCACTATTGATTCAGAGTCGGATGTGCTATAACCTGGGCCTCTATTGATTCAGAGTCGGATATGCTATTACTTGGGGCACTATTGATTCAGAGTCGGATGTGCTATTGACTTGGGCACTATTGATTCAGAGTCGGGTGTGCTATTGACTGGGTCACTCCCGATTCAGAGTAGGATATGCTATTACCTGGGGCACTATTGATTCAGAGTCGGATGTGCTATTGACTGGGCCACTCACGATTCAGACTCTGATGTGTTATTGACTGGGCCACTCCCAATTCAGAGTCGGATGTGCTATTGATTGGGCCACTCCCGATTCAGAGCCTGATGTGCTATTGAATGGGCCACTAAACTAATTAAACACATTAAACCAGTCGCACATGCTACACTCATCATGTGAGTATTTTTAAAAGATTTGGTCGGAACTCATATTTAGCAATATGCCAAAGTAATGCGTTTAAAAATAATGTACAATTATTTGACATTGTTCAAAAATATCGCAACTACAAGAACTCACACAACACCCTGCTCCTCCCTGAACCTTCACACAGAAACTTACCCTGTAACTATGTCAATTCCATCCTGCAGGCTTGTGTCTTCTTCTGGCCATGTATAATTGTTTACGAGACCCTGAATGCAAGGACTCATTTTCCGGTATAAACCAATAATGCAATCTCTGCTCACACTCCCAAAGTTCATTGATGCGTCTAGAATAAAAAGCGTTCTTAGAGTAAACCCTTCTGGCAACATTCTTTGCTAACACAGTTCAGTGATAAATCTAGAAAAAACAACAACAAATACATGTACATATATATTTTTGTACAGAAACAGTATACATAAAAGTCGAACAGGAAATGTAGCATTCAAGAACCAAAGTCAACCACAACTACACACACAGGAACAAACAACAATTACGAAGATAAATAAAAGGCATGATATGTCATCACGAACATAAAAGGCATGATTTGTCATCACAAACGTAAAAGGATTGACAACATTGCTACCGCCTTGGAACGGTTAGTGGCAAAATGTCACGATATCGCCCGATGTGAAACAGTGAGATCAGCTGTTAAATGAAATTGCTAACGGGTTAATAAAGAAGATAATGGCATTTCCATTAAAACACAGACCCTCACCATGTTGTTAAATAACTTATATTTGTGTTTATCGAACGTGTCTAAATGGCAAGCATACGAATGGAAAATGGCTGTCGGACGACGACGCGCTAATCATTAAGCTGGTCTGGTATTGTCTCCACATGTACACTCAATATTCAGCAACAAAGACTTTTAAAGATAAATAAATTTAAGAAAACAACTTTTCAAAAAACGTGTATTCTAATTTACTTTAAATTACTCTAAATCCTACAGATATTCCTCCTAGTCGTTATACAAATTATACTATTTAAAGGCATTTGGCCTGTAGTGATACGCTTAAATGTTCTTGTTATACTTACAGTTAACTATCCAACTAGCTGGTGCAGTTCCCTGACAGAACACGTACGACTTGTCCCACTTTGTGAGTATTTGTTCCTTACTTCCACAGTTCATGTACCTGTTTTCGATACACTGTCGCCACACTGGTAGATAACTGACATGAAAATTAAAAAATGGAAAAGGTCAGTAATTAAAGATTAAGGTAAACAATACAATGACATGACACCATGTTTTTTTTCTTAAGTTTACCCAGCACTCATTACGACTATCCTCCGTGTAAATAAAATGATTCAAGTCTAATTAATTGGAAGTAGGTTCAAGCTAAAACTAAAAAGCTCGATAAACTTTTGCAAAACTATCGTAATCCTGATCTACTTTTAACATATAAAATTAAATTACTCTTCTTCGACAAGGATAATAATAATTACAAACATCGTACGATCCATTCGTAAGATGCCTTTCCTTTGTGCAATGGCCGGACGTCTACCTAAATCTTCAGAGAAGCGTTTGATGTTTGTCTTAATCTGTTCTTGTCGAATCCATAACGGGTTGTTCTCTTGTTGTTCTGGCCTCTGCCAAGTCATTAAGGACTTGCTTTGTGGCTTTCTAATCTGTTTTATATATGTACACTGAAACGTTTTATGGGGATAAAAATAGAGCAACAATGATGTTTGTTACACCATAGAACATAGTTTCAACCCCCATCGGCCTTTTGTTCCTTCTCAGGTGGTAGCCTTATACATGATGTATATGTTATATTTATATTACCTAGTAATGCTGCCTTGTTCGTTAGAGAATTTCTTTATTTACCTTGACCAGTTTAACGGGAATGATAATATTGTAAAAACGAAGTTTGGTACACCCTAGAACCTGGTTTACCCCGACCACCCAGACCATGATAAATAAACATTAAATGGTCATGGCACAAAACATGGCTGGAGAACTGTAAGGTGTTGAACTTGCGCTATATTCTACTTAACAATTCTGCACACTCACCTGCATGTAAAGTTAACCAAATAAAAAATGAATCGTATTGATGTCTCGTTTCGGTCGAAGTCGATCTCCGGAAGAAATGTGTCTTGGCAGCTTGAGACACCTTGCGATACACTTCTGTACTTCGTGCATTCGTCTCCCAGCGCAAAGAAGTTAGGGAATGCATGCCCTCCACCCACAAGTGCAATCACCAGACATACTTGAAAAGGATGAAAAAAAAACATTAAAGAAACTAACCCGCTAAATAACGGCAAAATAACACTACTGAAACGTTCAAAACTTTATCCAGGTGTTCAGGATACATAATAATGTGTATGTGAGATTAAAAGTAAACGTTTATTCACCGGTTCTTAAAAAAAAAGTGACTGAATATGCGTAAAATGAATTATGGGTTTGTTACTCTGAATTCAAAGCAAGGTTTTGGGGTTTGGCCTGGCTGGTTAAATCCGTATATAGAGAATTTATACAGTTTGGATTTTCAAAATATGATATATATATATATATATACCTTGTCGACAGTAGGGTTAGATGCGGTATAAATATGTTGTAACATTTTGTTATTGTTGGCGTGATAGTTTCTTTAACGTACTGAGAGTGAACTAGTATGTACATTGTTTATGTTCAAACAAGCATTATTTACATCTAAACTTAGAAAGATCTCAGCAGTCTTATTGACATTATGTGTACACATTAAATTATTTTCACTCATATTCTGAAAAGAATACGCATGCTCAAAAAATTGCCCATACTACACTATTATATACACATAATTCCACGTAATATTCAAGATATATCTCAATGTGTTTTGTACAAAAAGAGGCTAAAAAAATTACAGAAAGGACAACTCTGTCATGTAGTAGACCTTTTAATCACAGTATACTTTGTTACCCGAAATTCATAAATGTTGCAGTTCTGCTTGAAAAAGTCAAGCCATTTCAGTATTGTGTTTAATGTGTAAGATATTTAAACGGTTAAGGCCTAAGTTTGTTCACCTGCTTGAGCCAAATGCGCATTCTGTCGATAATGAAACTTTAAAGTGGTAGCCATTGGTGTGTTTGGTGCTGTTTAAGAGTACATGCCTAATGTCACCTTTTGCCATTCGGTTAGCAGCAGCATATTAAACATACAGTATATAGCGGAAATACCCAGTATGCGTTTCATTTTCCTTTCAGTATATGAACATTACTAGTATATAACACAAAATGTTGATATATTACATAATGAGCAAAACTCAACATATATTATTGCTATACATAGTGAGGCAAATGGACAGTAACATGATATCACTCTCGCTTCATCTTCGCTTTTGTTTAAAGCCTTTTTGTATATTTTTTGGGAAAACAAAATAATGTAATATTGGTATCAATCAAAATAAAGTTTATGCATTACCATTTCTTTAAAATCAATGCGGTTAACATGTTTCAGCACTGATGAATATTATGCAATGTCTTTATGTTACACTATATACAACTACCAACATTGGATTTAAATATCCTATGTTAAATATGCATCCAATAATGTTGAGTCGGCAATTCATAATTTTGTTCAAAACATGCTTAAGGAAATTAATATAAACTTAACATTTATAACAACTGGCATTGTCATCGTGTTTTTTTTAATAAACAGTTTCCTTATAGATTTTTCAAAACATAAAATCAATAAGTATCCGTAGTTATTGTACATATATATACTTTCATATTGCCCCGTTTAGTTTGCATTGAGCTAAGTGTGCAATATTCTACGATATTGCACACATTGGAATTGCACCGGAACTTTTTCTCGCGCTTGCTAAGAGCCGCGAAATAGAAATAAGGAACTACTTTCAAATAAAATTACGGAATCTTTCCTATAGTGTCAACAAAACAATACGTGTTTTTTTTTCCAACCTTTTATGGCAGAAATTGATAAAATAATTGAAATGATCACTCACCCACTGTTTTTAACGTTATCGAATGGTAAACAAACTTTAGAAAATCGCTTGATCGACGTCGTTTTCGCGCAAAATATTCATCCACACAAAATGAAACTGAATGACGAGATAGGAATTCCAACAAAAGCTATAAAAATAACACAAATACAATGAAAAGTAATATCGTACAATTAACATTGATCGAAAACAATACGAAAGTATACAATAAAAAGGTTATTGAATTGTTTCAGCTCGTCGTCCTTTGCCAAAACAACTCGTTCCAAGTAATATTTAGCCATACAAATTCAATAACCTATAATACTCGTTGGATTTGACTGCATTAAAATGTAATTTTTAAAAGCAGCATACCTGCTACTAAATATACCATCTTGGGTCCTTCTGCGATGTCTATACTGATTCTGAATGTAACATGTGATCGTTTATATATCAAAGTTGTACTATTTTAATGTCAGCAATTATTTAACTTGATTCATCATTTCGACGAGAAGAATGAGAAAATTGGTAGGCATTTAGGGCAGATAACTGAAATTTGTATTTGAAATTTGAATAATCATACATGATTAGGAGCAAATTGATAGGAATTTCCGGTAGATAAGTACAGTTTGTATTTGACATTTGAATAATCATACATGATAAGCTGTTAGAGGTCCTTGTCAAAAGGATGATTATAAAATGGCATATAATATGACATTTACACAATCATATAAAAACTTAACTGAAAAAACAACAACATTTACTGTAACATAAAACCCAATAGAAATAACACATGACACAAAAATAAGAAACTTTAAATTCAAATTTATTCATACAATTATTCCAACAAAGACACTACTAAGGGACTACTTCTCTTTCATCTGTACGATATTTGCTGCATGAACGTTGACACAGTCTACATGTACTTGTTAGTGAATGCATGCTAACTAAACACATAGACATGAAATCAGACATATATACATGAATACAAGAAGTCAAACATATGTACATCAAATCAAACATATATACATTAAATCAAACATAAACAACAAATCCAACGTATATACATCAAATTAAACATATAGACATCAAATCAAACATATCGACATCAAATCAAACTAGATTTTCAAATAATATGTTTCGATACAAAACATTTATAGCATATTTTATATTTATATCGTATGCCATTTATACTGCATTCTCGGGCCTGCGGCCCACCAGAAGCAGTATAAATCGCATATACTCGAAAAATTATGCTATAAATATTACACACCATAGCCATTCAATACTGGTAATTGACATTTTGATTGACAGTTTGTGTGTAAACATTACAACTATGCGCGTGTTAAATTAGGTACACCATGGTATAACTGCCGAATCTGTCATTTATAGCACGGCTGAAATATACCGGCAGTTATAGCACGGTTTAGGCTCAAGCCTGCAGGTTTGTGAAAATTATATAATAAACAAGAACAAAGGAAAAAACACCCGAGGTGAGGGGTTGTGATGATGCAGACAATTATGTAACACTGTGGCCCAGGCCGTAAATAACACACGAGTTGAGGGTGTGATGATGCAGACAATTATGTAACACTGTGGCCCCAGGCCGTAAATAACACACGAGTTGAGGGAGGTGATGATGCAGACAATTATGTAACACTGTGGCCCCAGGCCGTAAATAATACACGAGTTGAGGGCGTTGATGATGCAGACAATTATGTAACACTGTGGCCCAGACCGTAAATAACACACGAGTTGAGGGTGGTGATGATGCAGACAATTATGTAACACTGTGGCCCCAGGCCGTAAATAACACACGAGTTGAGGGAGGTGATGATGCAGACAATTATGTAACACTGTGGCCCCAGGCCGTAAATAATACACGAGTTGAGGGCGGTGATGATGCAGACAATTATGTAACACTGTGGCCCAGACCGTAAATAACACACGAGTTGAGTGTGGTGATGATGCCGACAATTATGTAACACTGTGGCCCGAGGCCGTAAATAATACACGAGTTGAGGGTGGTGATGATTCAGACAATTATGTAACTCTGTTGACCAAGGTTGTAAATAACACACGATTTGAGGGAGGTGATGATGCAGACAATTATGTAACACTGTGGTCCCAGGCCGTAAATAACATACGAGTTGAGGGAGGTGATGATGCAGACAATTATGTAACACTGTGGCCCCAGGTCGTAAATAACACAAGAGTGTTGAGGGCAGTGAGGATGCAGACAATTATGTAACACTGTGGCCCCAGGCCGTAAATAGCACACGAGTTGAGGGCGGTGATGATGCAGACAATTATGTAACACTGTGGCCCCTGGCCGTTAATAACACACGAGTTGAGGGCGGTGATGATGCAGACGTGAAGATGAAGACGATGATACACCACGCATGTATAAAGATGTACGTACCTTTTGATGTGTTTAATTCCACGAACAAAGTGGGTAATGGCGATGGGCCAGTGTGGGTGGAGGGGTTGGAGGGGGAGTGGGGCGGTGTGTTACTCAGCTAAGCCCCATTTGTATTGTTGATTTACCACGTGTATGTTGTAGTGATAGTGACCATCATTTTGTGATTGTCATTAACCGATGTTGACATGCATTAGAAATAAAAAGACAATTGCACACAGCTAAAACTGAATACGTTATTTCAATAATAAATATTATCAAAATAATTTATTGCTGATTTATGGCCTCGATACTAGTTTGAATTTTTACTTTTACTGCGACCTCAACCCATGTTAGCAAGATTGTACGCGAGACATAGTCTAAATATGTTACACCTTTCTGTTGATCCCATCACTCATTTCTGTGTTATGGCTCGGGTATCAACTTGGACCTTTGTCACGACCTTGACCTCGGCTCTTGTTGTAAAGCTTTCTGCCAAATATATGATTGATACATCCAGACTTCATTTCAGATGTATGGCCCGGACGTGGTGATGGTAATGATTTGTCAGACAATTGTAACTAGTATTTGGTACAAACGAAGAAAGTGTATTCTCATAATAGCCTTTTCGAGCAATTGTTGTGCATGTGTGTATACCTTTTGACGGCTGTGTAATCATGTGATAAATGAAAACATGATGTTTGCTGGTTGACGTAGCTAGAGCCTTGAGGCTTGACGATACGGAAGATCAGTCTACTAAATTGAGTTGCGAACGTGTGGGGTGTGTGTGTGTGTGTGGGCGGGTGTGTGTGTGGATGTTCAGGCGTGTTCGATATCAACGTCAGTAGCGAAGAGCTCATAAAACGGCAACCTCATGTGGCGTGTTTGAATAGTTCCAGAATAGGACGCTAGTGATATAGATTTGTAATTTTCACTTTAAGGTAACCATGGAGGAGAAAATGCCATTTTTTTGTTTTATTGATGAAGAACAAGTTTTAAGCCAGAATAGATCGGAATTAGACCTGCCCTACACCAGAGACGTAATAAACCATTACTTCCTAGATCTCGGTATAAACTTATTAAAGCTGGATTCCAGGATTAAATCGAAATACAGTAACTTCCAACATATATACACAGATGGTTCTAAAGATGAAGGTAGCTGCAGCCGATTTGTTAAAAAACACATCATAAAGAGCCACCTGTCTGAAAAGGCCTCTATGTTTTCAGCTGAACTTAAGTCAATTGCCTTAAATGATATTCAGGAATCTGATGAGGACCATTTTGTAATATTTTCTGATTCCCTTTCATCTCTTCAAGCCCTGGGTAATATGAAACATGATAACTCAGTTGTGCTTCAACTTTTAGAAAAGTACAATTCACTTATAGTTGATATTGCCATTATTTTCTGCTGACTTCCAAGCCATGTAGGAATACTCGGTAATGATGGAGCTGATAGTGCTGAAAATATCATACAGTGTTCCCTTGTTCCCCAAATATGTTTTGCTTTGTTCCTCAAAACTAATTTTTCCAATGTTTCCTTGTTTCCCAAAAGTATTAAAAATGTTCCCCCACAAATAAATGGTCCTGTTCCCTTGTTCCCCAAAGCCCCTGGGAGACCCTCAGTACTTTCTAGAATTAGCCCTACCAAAATGTACACGGTCATATATTCAAATTATTCTTTGCGGTGGAGGAAAGAATTCACTAAAAATAAAATGATTTAAAAAATGACCATAAACAAACATCCTAAGTTCTGTTGCAGAAACTTCAAGGGATGATGCGGTATGAGAAAGGAGAAATTTGGAAATCTTCGAACACGATGAATACAACAAATATTGCTGTCTCGGTTTGATTGTTAATGAACGGTAGTGAAAAAGGCTTGAGGTGCAGTTGTTGCAATTATTTATCTTGCAAGTCCACCATTAAATCAGCTGTTAATGGTAGATTGTTTAATGTATGTCTATCTTCAAATGTTGATTGACGTACAACTCACGTCATTTACGTTCTGACTTGAAATGCACCACGTTGCGGTATATAATATGTTGGACAAACAGGGCGATCCTTAAAAGTTCGATTTCGTATACACAAATGTAATGCAAGTAATCATAAAAAGTTAAAAAATTACTTGTACCAACTTGTACAAACAGTTTCGTCAGTCAGGTCATAATTTTAATAACATAACTGTTCAACCGGTTGAATATATATTTTTTGATAATGATGCTACTAAAAGCTTCAAAATAAAAGCTAGACATATTGCAGAACTTAAGTGGATTAAAAACTTACAGACACCTTATCCACACGGCCTTAAAGGACCAACTGCCGTATAAAAGCCACTAGATGGAGCTGGGTAGGTTTTTCATTTAAATGTGTACATAGTTAAATCAGGGACACCTTTTTCAAAATATTGAAAATTCCACCTTATAAAAGAAATTCAATATTTGGCACAGAAGTAGTCTGTTATTAAACAATTGTATTAGTAAAAAATTATTCCTAGTTTCAAATAATTTTTTAAACCCAACTGACACATATTTGAAAATATAGGGGAGGAGCCTGTGGGGTTATGAACTGAAAGATGTACACAAAAACACGTGGTAGTGTTTACAGCAGACGACTCACATTATGGCATGGAGATTGGCAGTAGTTTTGTGTGTAAACCTCCATAGCAATACTCGGAGATGGGACGTTTGAATCTGTGACCATTCATGTGTTTCATATAACAATTCATCTTTATCATTTTCACATCAGAATCAGAAACACACCAGAATCAGTAGCATCACAATGCACTTCTATACACCACCTATGAAAATTGAATATTCCCTCCTTAGGCTGAGAGATGTATATGTTCCTTAATCATAACTAGGCCTATATAAGATGTAATTCCTTATCTTATTATCTCCATGATGTTCAGCCATTCCTAACAATAATGTGTACAGTTATGCTTCATTTTTGAAAATGCATTCCTACCACCATAAATGTCCAAATTATACCATATATTGTGTACTGCAGCAAATAAAGCCTGTTTCTCCAGACCAACTATAATTGGCAATTCATTTTCATTCATAAACACTGATAACTTGACGTGAAATATTTGCTGGCTGTTAAGTCATTACATTACATTTGTGTAAAAGTTCATAGCAATTCTGTTTCATGTTATACACAGTGCAGTGGATAGTATATAGATGACAATACAATAAAAAATATACATGGTAAAACATGAATAATAGTGGGAAGTAAATTGTCACAGTTCCAATAAAATAAACAGAAATTTGTAGTTTGGAGTAGTTTTATTAAAAAACTCTACTCCTTGCTGATATCTAAAAACAGTTTTCTGTCGCCTGCTTGAAGAGAGATTTGTTTACATGAGTCATGCACTATAACTGACAGGCTACATAGCTGGTTTACTTGATAAAGACACACCTCCAATTTCTCCCTACCAGGGTAGGGAATGTTGCCCCTTTAATTACAATATTTATCATGAAGGAAATATTTCTAAAGATCCTAATATTGACATTTTTTCTATATGTTCTATTCGAAAGCGTAAATCTAGGTCTCATGGTCTTAGGCGTAATGGTAACATCAAACGTAAATCGCGTGTAATTATTTTTGTCGCTGCTTTACATACTATTTTTAAACAGTCTGGAAAGCATTCTATGCTTTCACGGCTTACCTCTTTGTCCATTTCTTCACTAAAGTTGATCGACGAGGAAGCCGACACAATTTTCATTCGTACAGATCGCTTATACAACACTGCTTCCATAGTTCAAAGCTACATACAATATGTTCTCCGACCCCATATTGACAAGGAGTCTGATCACGTCAGGCATTTTCTAAAACTACTATATATTAATAAAGGTATTGATTTCATTGACATGCCTAGTATTTTTCGAGATACTCATGTACATATAGTTGATTCTATCCCAAACTATTTAATTTGTTATAAGTATGAAAAGCCTAATAGAAATATTATTTTTAACTACAACAAAATAGTTTCTGACCTTGATATAGTACATAGTACTCCTAAGGAATGTGAATGCAACACATCAAAATTTTGCTATGCTCCAGCAGGTCATGTCATCACTGGTAATTTTGATATTGTTGATACACGTATTCGGCATTTGTTTTCGAAAGGTCCTAAATATAGATTACCTTCAATTATTGATTTTAATGCCTGTCGTGCCCAGATCGCCCACTCCATTGAAGATTTTATTATAAAATGGTGTCGTAGAGAACATGCGGACCCAAACTCACTTTCTACTTGGAAAAAGTCAATTCTTAAAATTATAGATACACGTATTAACTTTTATAATGCTAACCCCTCTTTACTTCCTCCGAGACCTAGGTTTTCCTTTCGTAATTTAAAATCGGGAATTCAGGAATTTCATAATAAATTTGTTTTAGTTCCTGCAGATAAAGTAGCTAATAATATAATTATTGTTTGACGCCTACATTACGTCAATGTTTTATCTCTGGAACTCGGCAGCACCAATTCGTATACTCCAGTTAATTCTACTGAGGATGATGTTGTTTCCGCACATACCACTCGGTGCACTACTTTCAAGGCTGGTGTAAACGATAAGCTATGTACTGGATTCCTAAATTACATAAAAATCCGTATAAGGCTCGCTTTATTTCGAATTCTAGTGCCTGAACAACAACAAACATCTCCAAACTTTTAATCTTCTTGTCTTACTGCCGTTAAAGATCACGTTAAACTATATTGTGATAAAACTTATGAAAACTCTGGGATTAATTTATTTTGGTCTATACAAAATTCAGGAGACGGTCTTGATAAAATGTTCAATAAAGGTCAAGTTTCATCAATAAGCACTTATGACTTCTCTACACTATATACAACCTTACCACATCACCTTATTAAAGACAAGCTAATTTCTCTTATTCAAAAAACAATCGCTATAGAAAATACTATATTTTTGGCATGTAATAATATTAAAACGATTTTTACTGACGGTAGTTTAGACAATTATTATACTATACTCTGTAAAAGAAGTTTTGGACCATGGCAGTGTTCGAACCGGTGAAATGATCGCTGAACCATGACATTCGATCATAACCCTTAGTATCCCAGTTGATAATTCACAATAGATCAACAATCAACAATAATTATCGTTTGCAATGAAAGTTTGCGAAAAAATCATAATCTTTTTATTGGTTACTCGAATGTGTCCGTAACTGTATACTTTGTATGGACTTTCTTTACAGATCCTTTGTGTGTTCGCGATATGCTTTTAAAATCAAATCTTGTTTGGAATTTAATGTTTCCACATTAACCGGGTAGGGTAGACCTTGGTTACTAAAAAAAGATACTTAAATTCTCTGCACTAGTTTTATTTTTATATGACTTTATGTACACTCATCTTCCTATTAGATAATATTTTCGTCAGGTATGGAACCACCGTTTATATACAAATTGTTGGTATCCCTATGGGTACGAACTGTGTACCACTTGTCGCAGATTTGTTTTATTTGGCTATGAAAGAGATTTCATGTTGAGTCTTTCACCAGATACCCAGGCAGATGTTATTGAAGCGTTTAATGACAGCTCTCGTATCTGGATGACATATTGAACATTGACAATCCTTTCTGTCCAACTATGGTTAAGAATATTTATCATAACGATCTTCAGCTTAATAAAGCTAATATATCTGATAATAACGCTTCTTTTCTTGATTTAGATCTTTCGATTGAAAATGGTGAAATAATTAGCAAAATCTATGACAAGAGAGATGCTTTTAATTTTGACATTGTTAATTACCCCCACTTAGATGGGGATGTGTTCTCCGAGCAACTTATTCGTTTTTCAAGAGCTTGTACTCGAGTTGAGGACTTTAATATTCGTAAACTTTGTATAACTAAAAGCTACTCAATCAGGATTACCGTTACCATAAACTTCGTAAAACCTTTGCAAAATTTTGTTATCGTAACCCTCATCTTCTTTCCAAATATAAAATTAATTTAAGGACTTTTCTGCGACAAGGACTAACACAACCTGACTTCTATGATGATGTGATTTATAAACTTCGTAAGATTCTTGGTCATGATCATTTTCATACTATCTTTGTAAGACTTGTTAAAAAGTTTATCAAAAGAGGTTATGACCCAATCATTTTACAACGTACTGCAACGTACTGCATGATTGGTGGTGGACCCTTTTACAGTTCGCCACTATGCTTTCCTCTTTAATTGTACGATGACCGGACAGGCTGTGGACCCTATGATGACGCCTATCTAAAGCCCATTGGGACGGTGGCGTTTGATGTTTGTCTATGATCTTTCTTGTCGTGCCCTTAATGGTTTATTCTTTTGTTGCTCTGGCTTCTGCCAAGTCACTGAGTACCTTCATTGTGGCTTTCAATGATATTGTGTTTTTGTATTATATTTACACGAGCATTATTGTGTTTTACTTATATTGCCTATTGATGCTGCCTTGTTGGTTACAGATTATATCATTGCGGGGATTTCTTTATTTAATGGGATGAAGTAGGGTTAGTGTGAGGTTTGGTGCACCCTAGAACCGGTTTAAACCCCCAGTGGCCTACTTTGCCACTGACCGTTCCAAGGCGGTAGCCCTATTGTCAACTCTTTTGTGTTTGTGATCTCGTTTGCTTTTATTATTACCTTTTCCTTCTTGTTTGTCTGTTTGCGTGTTTGTTTCTGTGTTTTGTGGTTGACTGTCCTCCTTGAATGCTATTTTCCCTGTCTGATCTTTTTCTATTTCCTTGATGCTGCCTTGTTGGTTAGAAATTAGATCATGTCGGGGATTTCTTTATTTAATGGGATGACAGTAGGGTTAGTGTGAGGTTTGGTGCACCCTAGAGCCGGTTTAAATCCCCAGTGGCCTACTTTGCCACTGACAGTTCCAAAGCGGTAGCCCTATTGTCAACCCGTTTGTGTTTAATGTCGTTTGCATTTATTATTACTTTTGCCTTCTTGTTTGTCTGTTTGCGCGTTTGTTTCTGTGTTTTGTGGTTGACTGTCCTCCTTGAATGCTACTTTCCCTGTCCGATGTTATATATCTTTGCTACCGTTCACGCCCTCTAACATGTCTAACCAGGTTTGAACAGAACTTCTCACTATATAAAATGTCAATAGTACGAAAATGTGAAAAATCCCGAAGATGGTAGTCATATGATGGTAAACTTGGTAGCGTAAATATAGTGTCTTCTAACCATCCCATGGCCAGTGGCGTATAGTCTGAGTTTCTAATAAAATGCCTTGCACTTAACGAGAAATCAATGGGCGACACAAACAAAATGGAATTCAGTTGGGAGCAGAGGTTATGAAGCTAGCGTATCACAAGTATGAGTCAGAAACTAAATTAGAAAGCAGAAAACTTATCCTAAAGGTGATTAAACAATTCTCACAACCTTAACCAGTTTGAGTATTGCGACCAGCTATGCGAAATAAAGTCAAAACTCATAGGTATTTGAGAATGTATTGTGGACTATAATAATACCTTTTCTTAAGGCTGTCTGGCCAGTTGATTGTAACAAATTGATTTATAAACGATTATATATTTGAAAACGATTCACAGTTGAATCACGTACTTATTTGCGTTTTACGATGAAAATCACTACCATTTTGACTCTGACAATCAATTTGGTATCGTCTATCCAACACCAGTGATGGATAGTCGACACTCCTTGTCGTGTTGTAATACACCACAAACTTAGTTTGCATGAATACTCCACGGACAAGGGTAAGATATACCTCCTCAGTAGTAAGCTTTTGTCAATATACAGACGAGACAAACTCTGCTTGCAACGTAAGTATTATTAAGCAAAATACTTTCAACCTTCTTACACTAATATCTAATATATAATGATGTGCTGACCTCGGTTGTCGGTTGGAAACTGACTGCTAATCAAACAATCCAAGTTTTTATTTACCCTCCCTATGGCACTGGGCCTTTTGGAAAGCTGTTCAAAAGAAGGTTATGGATGCAGAAGAGTGCGGGTGAAGAAGCCAGCATCCCTCGTCAAAAGTGGTTTACTGTAGAAGCGATCGCAGTAGTAATTTTGTTCGAAGTGAAGAAGTCCAACGTAGATAGCCTGTCTGTAGGTGATTAAGTTTTTCTCAAAGAAGATTAAAGTTTCTGTGGAAGATTATGGCCAATCGGATTGCCTGCAGAATTGTGACTAGGTCAATCCGATTGCCGGCTCGAAGTCGTTTTAGCCAAGCAGGTAATAGATGATTAGATGCGTCCCAAGTAAGTCAATCTGGGTGCACGTGGATTCCATGTTAGTAGTTCACACGTGGTAATTGTTGTATACTGTCTTATTTGCTATTTACAATGTATATTCTCTTGTAATCTGGTATATACTCATTCTATATATAAGCACATGCAGTAAGCCTGTGCGGGGCTTTTGTATCCAAGTTGTCTCTCTGTATACTTCTATATAAAGTTTATAAACACATAAAGAGTTTGTTAAACATATATTCCACTATATATAACAGTAATGGCTCCTCCGGTAAACTCACTGACCGTGTGCATGTTGACGACGCATGCCTACCGCCAGTGGGTATCTCGCAGGGTTTGATTCTACACCAATGGGGTCAATAGATGATATTTACCAAATGCGTGAGAATATTTCGAGTTCTAGAAAAATACATTATCAGAATATCCAATATCAGTCCCAGCTTATGTCGGTCAGATTATATTTGCGTACAAATTCCCACATTTTGCAGATAACATATATCTAATAACTGCTTCATACTCTGAATGACATATCGTGTCGTATCCTAGTCACGAAATAAATAACGAATATATCATCAATCATTATACCATCAGCTTGTATCGTATAACAGATGCAGTTGTATAGATAAGAACTGCTACTTCAGATTGTCCAACAATAAAGTATGAAAGGAGAAGTTTGGAGAACACTGGTAAAAATAATTTTTCCTTTTAAAAGGAACGGCTTGCCTTGTTAGGTAACAATAATGAGGCGGTTGGGAAAAAGGGAATCTCATAACAGGATAGAATTTGGGGATAACATATAACAATTAATTTAAAACTGTTAACAGTAAATCAAATCAAATAACAGGTTAGCCTATATCTGCGGTAAAAGAATCTAGGTAATATGGTTGTCGCGTCATTTTTTTTAGAAGAGCTGTTCTACACATTTGCTGTGAAAACAAACTAGCGTCGCAAATGATCTAGACTGACCTGTTATTTGATTTGATTTACAGTTAACTGTTTTAAATTACTTGTTATATGTTATCCCCAAACTATATCCTGTTATGACATTCCTTTTTCCCCTACCTCCTCATTATAGTTACCTAACAAGGCAAGCCGTTCCTTTTAAAAGAAAAACAAAAAACCCATTCGATACAGATTGTGGGTAACATATAACAGTAAATAATCAGTTTTTGTACTGTTAAGTACAACAACATTTCGCCAATAACAGCATAACAGAATAAGCCTCGATCTTGTAATATCAATAACTTTGACATCAACGTGTCAAACCTATACAATGGTTGACCCGGCCATGGTCGAAATCAATACATTGCTTCACTGTGCATGTTCCAGTTAACTCAAACAAGCCTTAGCTGTGGAGCAGTATATCGTATCAGCTGTGTATGTTGAAGAATCAATTTAAGCTAAGGTAAATAAAATCGACAAATATACATTTAGATTTTATTAGTCATTTATTCTATTTCAATTTAAAACACAAATACTAATACATACACAAAGAATGACATTTAACATAAAATACTACATCTTTTCATGACGACAACCATTGAATAATGATGGAATATCAAATTTAAAGAAATTGGCATAACAGTGTCAACAAACATGTCAACCCTATCTCGGGACACCCGAAACAATCGTCTGTCTTTATAGAAGCGGATCAAACGACAGTCGGTATATAATCATAACTCTGATCAGATGTGTTGTTTTACCTTATTGATGCGTAGAAGAAGCGAGCATCGTCATTTCATTTTACAGTTATTATGCTAATCAGAATTAAGCTTTTCTTATGTTTCATTATGTTGTTCATTTTACTATGATTATGATTCCATCTTTGTGGCCCATGATTGGAAAATAAAGTTATTCTATTCTATTCGTGGGTCAGAGAACCAGACTAAACGGAAATAAGCGTCTACCTATGTAGAAGAAACGGTTACTTTCGCTTAGCCTGGTTACCTGGGAACCAGGCTAACTTCTAACTTCCGCTGAAAAACGAAATGAGTATATAGGCTAGCAACCGGAGGTGCAAGCAATTAACGTCGATACTATACTGAAAAGAAAAAAAAAGCATAATGTTTTTTTCCGCTACATATTGTATGTTTAATATGCTACTGCTAATCGAATGGTACAGAGCGACATTTGGGCTGTCCATTCGGAAAGAAGGTTTAAACAGCATCTAACACACCAATGGTTACCCGTTTAAAGTTTCATTATCGACAGAATGCGCATTTGGCTCAAGCAGGTGAGCAAACTTAGGCTTAAAACGTTGCAATATCTTACACATTAAACGCAGTACTAAAATGGCTTGACGTTTTTAAGCGAAACTTCAACATTCATGAATTTCGTGTTACAAAGTATACTTTGATTAAAAGGTCTACTACATGACAGAGTTGTCCTTTTTGTAATTAGTTGTAGCCCCTTGTGTACAAAACACGTTGTTATATATCTGGAATATTACGTGGAATTAGGTGTGTATAACAGTGTAGTATAATACTAATATTATTCTAAAAGCACGCAAAATAAAACCTAAAGGTCAGCATATTCGCATAACCATACACTGTTTAGACCATCAGTGAAAATAATTAGGAGTTGGTGTAACCGAATACTTAAGCAGTTAGTTAGTAGGTCGCTGACTTTATTTTCCTCTATAAAGATTTGCAATACAAAAAGCAACAAGAGGCCTAAGTGAGCATCTGTAATCTCAACTGATATACTGGTATATTTAGATGTAAGAGTCGAACATGAAGTATAGCATAACATAAACCTTCAGAAATATGACTTCATTGCTTTTCATTTCAATGTGTTTGTTTGCCAAACAATGACAAGCGTTAGAGACGAGTAAGTCATTATATCAGTCGTTCACAGTCGCAATTCATGTTAAATGCTCAATTAAACAAGTTGCAACTCCTGTTTAACGGCTCAGCTTTCGCGTCGTAATTAACCACTATTCGCTACCATAACGACAAATTCAGCAATTCAATAGCGGTAACTCTATATCAAGATACTTTATTTGTTTTTATAAGATATTTTATTTCAAATTTCCAATAGGCTATAAAGCCCATGAGGATACAAATACAAAGTATAACTTGGCAACAGTGCAGTAATTGGTACACATACACATATATTATATGAAAAATTATCAAAATAGAATACAACTATTACCAGCTGTTATGCAACCATGCGTAATGAGAAGGTGTTAACAGCTATTCAAAGATATTGTACTGGTGACTTGAGAAATACATAGCAGTTCACTGAATTTATTTAATTGAAGAGCTTTATAAAATAAAAATACATAATCTACGAAAACTGGCCTAATTCGTTGAGTTAGTCCTATAATTACAAAAAAGTATAGATATTTATTTGTTCCTAACACTGCGTAAACGCGTTCACAAATCTACTGGTTGTTTACGCAAAGTTCGCACAATTATATACAAACAAGCACGAGAAAATGGTGAATATTCACTGTGGTGTGACTAATGACTATGTAATATTTGACCATTTTTATTAAAACAAATATTGTGTTGGTGCATTTGCATTTAGGTTCTCATTTCTTAATTTGAAAGCCTTAAAAATAATTCACTTAGTTTACGATTACATGTTTTGTTTTCTGATGTTATCAATTTAATGAATTTAAACATGTTCGGCCTGTTACAGTAATATCTAGCTATAAACTGTTTTCTTAATCCGTCATAAAGACTACATTCTAATACAAAGTGGTATTCATCTTCTAATATATTGCAAACTCTACACTTTTTCTCTTGTAAAGGGTACTATTTGGTCTTGTCCATCTACCACCCTCGATCTCCAGTCTATGCGATGATACACGTTAAATGGACGTGAGTATGGCTAGACAGAAAGAATATATCAATGGTAATCGGTATCTGATATTTAAGAGAGGGTATGCCATATTAGGATAATGAATTCTGTTTATCTTTGAGATACTTAATTTAAAATATGTTTTTAGATGTTTGTAGTAGGGTTGGTAAAATTTTCTTTGATGAATTCAAAGCATTGAATCGTTTAATTCTGAATAACTAAAGGGCGGGCTATAACATGCTCTAATTTTCCATAAATTGATGATAGAAAGCGGTTATTTTGACAGGGTTACTAAGTACACTATTCTACAAAAATAATAAAGTCTATCTCATCTCGTTGGTTTGTAATATCAACTCGTTAAGACCAGACTATATCTATTTCGTCAAACAAAGTCGTGTTAGCTTTTATCAACTAACAACTTGTTAGATATTGCTGTATTAGTCTGATTCCAACAGGTGTCCTGTTAATTACATCAGGTTGCCAGGCAAATACAGACGTTTCCAAAAAGCAATATTTAGATATCAATACATGTTATCTGCTTTTATGTTCAAATCTGTTTGATGTTCTAGTACGTTATAAATGGATAAAGGAAAAGGAAAACACCTACGGAATTAAAATTGTCATTTATTATAGAAATAAGGGAAATTGCAAATCAGTTTTCATTTAATACTTCATAATAACTGTCATATAGCGCTTTCTAAAATGATTGATCTAACATCAAATATACGCTTTCTAAAATGATTGATCTAACATCAAATATATGGGAACAATTTAAGCACCAGCTATCGATGAAAGCAAACTATTTTCATATTAATATCAAGTTTATGGTCTGCAAAAAACAACAAACGTTAATGATATTGACTTAAATATAGCAGCTTAAATATCTACCGCAGAAACAAAATAAATACATCGATGTTTGTACAGACACATATGTAGTACTTATTATTATAGCACATGTAACACTACCATTAATCGATTCAGGGATGATTCTGTTATTACACCTTCTTCTTCCTTTATTAAACCTTCTTCTTCTTCTTTTTCTTCTTATTCTTCTTCTTCTTCTTCTTCTTCTTCTTCTTCTTCTTCTTCTTCTTCTTCTTCTTCTTCTTCTCCTTCTTCTTCTGCCACTTCTTCTTCTTTATTCTTTCTTCTACTTTGTTCTTCTTCTTCTTTCTTCTTCTTTCTTCTTCTTTCTTCTTCTTTCTTCTTCTTCTTCTTCTTTTTCTGCTGATCTCTGAATTTAAAATTTAGATATAAAAATCGAACAGGAAAAGTAGCATTCAAGGACGATTGTCAACAACAAACAAACACAGAAACAAAGAACAACTTTAAAGATGAATAAAAGGTCAAATAGACATAACAAACACAAAAGGGTTGACAAAAAAGGTCGCTGTGGGTTTAAACCAGGTTCTATGGTGCACCAAACCTCACACTTACCCTACTGTCATCCAAATATAACGGGACAGTGTAAATAAAGAAATACCGCCATGAACCATTATCTAACTAACAAGACAGCATTAATAGGCAATATAAGTATAACACAAAGAAGCTCGTGTATATATAAATACAAAATACAATAGCCTAGAAAGCCACAAAGAAGGTACTCAGTCACTTGGCAGAAGCCAGAGCAACAATAGAACAAACCATTGAGGGCACGACAAGACAATATTGCAGACACCCATCAAACGTTACCGTCCGTTTGGGCATTAGGCAGATGTCATCATAGGTTCCAAAGCCTGTCCAGTACAATTTAAAAGGAAAGCATAGTAGCGAACTGTAAATGGGTTCATCACCAAGCATGCAGTACGTTGCAAAATGACAGGGTCATAACCTCTTTTGATAAAGCTTTTAACAAGTTTAACAAAGATAGTATGAAAGTGATCATGACCAAGGATCTTACGAAGTTTGTAAATCACGTCGCCATAGAAGTTAGGTTGTGATAGTCCTTGTCGCAAAAGGGTTCTTAAGTTACTTTTATATTTGAAAAGAAGATCAGGGTTACGATAATAAAATGTTGTAAAGGTCTTACGAAGTGTATGGTAACGGTTGCCCTGATGGCGTAGCTTTTTAGTTATACAAAGATTACGAATTTTAAAGTCGAATGTTCCATAACAAAATAAATAAAACACAATCATATAAATTATGTTAAATCGAGGTTTAATGAGCATCTATGGATATCTTGAATAAATAAAACCCGGTACCATGGAACATTGTTGACTGATAGAAAAATACCGGCGGCATTATATTATGAAACAAGCCATAAACTATCGACACAAAAGCATATACAATGTGTGCTAATGCTTGTTCTTTAACAACTCAAATAAGACTATAACTTTTTAGATACCACGAATACAATCATGATCGGTTAAAAATGGAAGCTTCACAACGAAAAGAGTGTGCACATACTAGCTCGTAATATGACATACGGTGATCTTGGTTTATATTCATCGACACTTATTTAGAAAGCAAGACTCTGTTTTTGCTATGATAGTTAATCATATTATACCCTCATATAAAAAATAATGCAATAACAAACAACAAATTACAAAAGGCCTGTGCCTGTGTTGAATCCTGATTCCTCTCATCATAGTGAATGTTAAACCCGATTGTAGCATGCTCACTGAAAATTCCCCTTGTAATAGCACAGGTGTAAATCACTTAATTGAAAATAACAAATGTCAGAATAAATGGTGTACTACAACTACCAGTTATTGGAAGTTAGAGTATGGCAGGGAGCTGAAATGGACATGCTACAAATCAAATAGAGTATGGTTTCATCTCGTTGGGTAATCTAAAAGCCTTGATGGGCTACGTCCATCTCGATGTTTAAGTTAACCAACTTAATGAGACCATACTCTATTTATTACTTAGTTTAACATTATATGATTCAACAACTCCAGCCGTTAAAGGTTCTGATTATTGTTTAATCACCCCTAGGACATGTTGTCTTCTTTTCAATTTAATCGTTTGACAGTTACTTGTGATCAAAACCTCTGCTCCGAACTAAATTCCATTTTGTTTATTTCGCTTATTGCTTTCTCGTTTAGGGCAAAGCATTTTTTTTAGAAACTGGGACCATACACCGCTGGCCATGATATGGTATGAAAATACGTCAGATTCATACGCATACCATCTTCGGGTTGGCTCAAATTTCGTTCTGATGAAATATTAAATATTGAGGTCTGCTCAACCCGGGGCTAAAGGGCATGAACGGTAGCAAGCATTTTTCACTACCGTTCATGAACTCAATCAAACCGAGATGGCAACAATTTTTGTATTTATCGCGTCGGCGATTTCCAAGGTTCTCATTTCAAACTCCTTTTAAGAAAAAAACAACATTTATTCTTCACAAAGCTAGCACCGGATATCAACGAATTATTGTCTTAAGTTATAATATAATGCTTATAGGCGGATATTCAGTATTGACCCAGCCTAAATTATGAAACAAAGCCTAATCCAATTGTGCAAGATTAATTAAAGTATAATGGAATGTCCTCTAAAATCAGGAGACAATCGCATTAATGGCATTTACTCAACTGGATATTTCAATATGGGATAGTTCAATATGCTTAATCCATTACATCAGTCTCAAACGTGTTATGGTATCAGGTTACACATGTAGCACCACAGTAGAGCATGGAAGAACATAGTTTGTTATAACGAGTTTTCAATGACATTTGTGTTCCATTAAACAAAAACAAACCAGTTATTTTGTATTATGCAACAGTAAAACAAGTTCAGCTTACATGACGTCGCAATTCAAACTTCTTCATAATTGTGTACACTGGTATTACGAAATGATATATCATATAGAAACAAGGGTTTACCCTAGTATATATCAGACGGTTTATTCTATTTCTACTGGTAGTATACAACACAGAAACTCATTATTGATAATAAACTGATGTTTCTTTCTGATGCAATATTGTATAAACGCATCCGAGTGTCAACTAATAATAAGACTCTGAAAATCTTTGGTAAAAACCCTTTGCAAAATGAAGGTGGTTCCAGAGTGTTGACAGGTCAAGATATGTAACGTTGATGTTGATAATCCGATATTAGTGGGTTTCGAAATCATCCGATCATTCATCGTAATTAAGACTCTAGTCAAATTTGGTAAATATCAAATACAAAATGAAAGGGCTAGGTTGCCATTAACGGAGTTAACGGTCGACGGACGACGGAAGGAAAACACCATGGCTGTTGGCCAGTATATCTAACCAATCATTCGAAATAGTCAATTTGGTGACAGTGTTATATCGATTATATTTTATCACATAACGTCCCTTGTTAGCAGTGTCGAACACCTATTTAATATTCTATTGTATAACACACGTGTAATACAACCTGGAACGATTTTGATTGGTTGAGTTAAACCTGTAACACTACGCAAGTTTGTTAACTGAAACTATTTTATTTATTACAAATTCACCAAGATCTGAGTCATAAACATATTATTTGTGACAGCTTATAAAAATAATGCACGTTATACAAAACATTGTCGACGGAAGGAACATAATATTGTGCCGCTACCACGTATCCTATAACCGAGTTAAAAATAAAAACTTTAATAAACCTTCATATAAAGAAATTATAGTAATATTTATGATTTGATACGAAGCCGAAGATGATGATGGTATAGCGGTGGTGATGACGAGTTTTGACATTTCTTATTTTAAATCATAAACCTGACGATGTTTATAACAGTCCCATTCTCTGTTTGTATTTTGCCAGCAATTTTTTTTCCCTATATAAATGACGTTTTAAAAGTAGATATATTTCGAACAGAAATGTAGCATTCAATGACCACAGGCAACCAAAACACGCACAGAAACAAACATCAACTGCAAAGATGAATAAAATACAAGATATGACATTATAAACATAAAAAGGTTGACAATTAGGTCTTCTGCCTTGGAACGGTTAGTGACAAAATTAGCAGCTGGTAGAGTAAACCAGGTTCTAGGGCGCACTAAATCTCCATCATACCCTACTGTCATCCCAATAAAACTGGACAGTGTAAATAAAGATACATGTATCCCCACCAGGTTATATTCTCCATCAGACAAAGGCAGGAATAATTGGCAATGCAAGTATAACACATAAATGATAGGTATATATAATATAAAAAAAAATAGAAAGCCAAAAAGAAAATACTCAATGACTTTGCAGAAGCTTGCGAGGAAAGATGTAAGTTTTGTTTTTAAATTATTTTGGCGAAAGAAAATGATGAATAAAGTTAAAATCCAAAACAAAAATGCATAAATGTCGGCCCGTGTTAAAATAAATGATTTTCATAACGACACATACTACATGTATCAGACCTTCCAATAACCGTCTTACGATAATTTCTCTTATCTTCGACAAGCATGACATTTCTTGGCAAGTTGGCGTCATTTTGATATTTCCAATAGTCATTTTAGCATGATTCACCTCGTGACTGGAATCGTAAATAAAATAATGTACATATCTAAAAAATGGGAAGCATTGATTTCGAATGCAATTACTATTTTTGACTTACAGCGCTGTTATTTATTCCGATCTTCTTAGATTGCTGAGCCTGATATCGATATACATATATCGGTGGTATATTCGCAAATTCTTTGTTTTCTTACTTTAATTGTGAATAGGTGGTTCCACTACTTCAGCTTTTAAAGGCTCTGAGTATTGTTTAGTCACCCTTATGTTATGTTATTTCCTTTTTAATTTTGACTTTTGACTGTTACTTGTGATACTCAAGCTTCATAACCTCTGCTTCCAACTACGGTCTACATGCCTGTTTGTTTATTTCGCCAATTGTTTGCTCGTTTAGGGCAAACCATTTTGTTAGAAATTGGGACCATTCGCCACTTGCCATGTCATTGTATGAACATACCACGTTGAAGGCTCCATGTTTGCCGTCATATGCAAACCATCTTCGGGATTGCTCAGATGTTCTTACTATAAATAATGAATTCTGCTCATTTCTGTACTAGAAGGTGTGAACTGTAGCAAGCATTGTCGTCAAACCAAGACTGCAATATTTTTTATAATGATCATGTTCGGAGATTTCCAAATTTCTCTTCTCATATTCTCTTTGTATATCACAGTAGCTTTGCCTAATAGTATGCATATCTGAGGCTGTAAAACGTCTCCTCGTGATTTCAATCCGAACTGTTTTTCTTTGGCGATCGCTTAGCCCGATATTTATATACAGATATCAGTGGTACATTCCCAAATACTTTGTTTTCTAACTTGAATTTTAAATATTAAGTGGTTCCACTACTCCACACTTTAAAGACTCTCAGTAGTGTTTAATTACCCTCAGTACATGTTATCTGCTTTTTAATTTTAAGTCAGTCGTTTGATTGTTACTTGTGATACACAGGCTTCATAGCCTAAGCTCCCGACCAAATTCCATATTGCTTATTTCGCCCACTTTTTTCTCTTTTAGGATATAGTTATTTGTTGGAAACTGGGACCATACACCTTTGGCCATGGAATAATATGAATACATCACATTCGAGGTTCCATGTTCACAGTCATATGCATACCATCTTTGGGATGGCTCACAACTTATTTCAGTTGACATTTTAACCATTGATTTCTGTTCAACCCAGAGCTAGAAGGGGTAAACGGTAGAAGCATTATTCATTACCGTTCATGACCGAAAGTGGAATAATTTGTTCCCCAAATGTCTCATTTCATACTCTTTTTACAGCAGTAACAATCAATTATGCTACAAAAGTAGATATAAAAATCGAACCGAAAATGTACTCTTCAAGAAACACAGCCAACCAAAAACACACATAGAAACAAGCAGTAATTTCAACGGTGAATAAAACAGTGGAAAATAGGACTCTCGTCTTGGAACGTTCAGTGGCAAAATATGCGGCTGGAGTCTTAAACCATGTTCATATTTAAAACGTAAAATCTAGGGAAAGCAATTACAAAGTACTATCTTCTCAGAAAGTCTGATCAACAAGTTTTACAAAATAATATTTTAAACTGTACATGAAGTAGCTAGAACGCTAGAACAATAGAAATTGTATCAGAAATGAGAAAAATGGAAAAAAAAGATACCACAGCACCAAAATGCAGTGGTACATGTACCGAATGTCCACACTGTAACACAACGAGAAAATTAAACATACGTTGGCAAGGACATTACACAACACAGAGGGTTGGATACAGGATAACCGACTTGGAACGACGGTCAGTATATAATATAGAATACTGGTTGGCTTAAATCGATTTTATGTGTACACAGCCTCGCTTTTATCTTTTTTTCAAGGCAAACTTGACAATACAGTGTAAACAAAAGTACAGTCCTTAAACAAATCTCTAACAATAAAGTTCACATCCTTGAAAATTAGCAATGGATACAAATAAGTGTTGTTGTAAAGATAAATAAAAATACTTATAACTAGAAATACATGATGTTTCAAGAATTGAACTGGACAACAACAGCAGTTGCGGTCAACGACAAAACCAATCGAGAGTAAGATCCAGAAACGTGATGGATGAACGTACGTATAAAAGTCGAAATGGAAATGTAGCTTTTACAGAACAAACAAAAGCATTAAAACAACCAACAATTACAATGTTAGTAAGAAGCCAGGCAACTGACTTCACAAACTTGAACGGGTTTATACCTACTTGACCGTTGGGGGTTTAACATGGTGAGGCATACCTCAAACTTACCGTGTTGTCATCCCAGTGACAGTGTTAATAATGAAACGCCTCCATCAGGCTATATTCTCTAACAAACAAGACAGCATTAATCATGTTAATAGTAGACCGGGACTTCTGGTATCGTGCAAAAACACGTTTGTTTTACCCGGAAAGATATACTCGTGATTTCCTACATATCAATAACAGAAACTGTGCTATATACGAAACCACTGTATGGATTTATGTCATACTTTGCATTGCGTAACACCCACACATATCTACGGAAGCCCGTATATGATAAAGAAATATTAATGTTCAAAGAATGAATGTATACAAGTTTATATTTTAGCGTTTTGATTTTGTTTTGTACAAAACGAAGACATGAACAAGCCGGATTATATTCTGTTTATATGCAGATTACAATTTTTAACAGTTTATACTTTTTTCTTTGTTTTATTTTAAATTAAAAGCGCCGGGTTTATGGATTGAATATGGTGGGCAGATGGGTGGAGATAGCGACGGGCATCCACATTGCATCTACATTTTGACTAAATCTTATATGGAAGTTGTTGATAACTTATCTAAATTGTTTTGTGTTTTAACCAAATTTACTGTGAAACGTTATATCGTTAAGACACCAATTTCTTACGATCAAGGCAGATATTCGCCTTTTCAGAATCGAGTTATGATTCTTGAGTTACTTAACAAAAGAACATTTCGAGTAAGCTTAGGTGCAATGTTGTGATAACTTCTATCATTAAATTTGAATTTTAATTAAAATTGCTTTGAAGCCTTATATCAATCCGACACCAATTCGTTACTTTCACTGTGGACTTTTGCCTGTTTCTAAGTAGAGTTATGGCCCCTGAATAAGAACGAACATGCATTTTTCAGAATTTATTTTGATTAATAATGTTTAGTCGTTTAAACAAGTTTTTGGTGAATCTTTTTTATTTTCAAATAACATACCAGTAAATTTTATTAATTTGGTAATACATCAAATTCTTTTGCCATTTTGAATTAGAGATATACCCCTTAATTTATTTAGAAAACAGGATTATTGCAATAACTATTTTAAAATGTGAAGGGCTTAAAACATATCAGTTTGGTGTGAAAAAGTAATAATTTTAATATATAGGTTCCTTTTGGATACTGGCGGAATTCTTTGAATAATGACAGCTTTTTGCTTTCTTAATACAGTTATGGACAATTTGCTTTGGTAATAGTGGTTGCTGCAACTACAATATTGTCAAATTGTAATTTTCTCCGAAAAAAAAACAACGTTTTTTATTAACGAGTTTCGTTGAAAGGTTCGTCATGCTAACTGGAATACTATCTAAATGACTGATTTGATATTAGTGACATATGATCCTTAACTGTCCAGCCAACATTGAGCTTCAATTCTAAGTTCTGTCAGTCAAAATTTGGTTAAGAAGGTTGTTAAGGTTTCTCAAATACATCACACACTTGGAGACTATCCAATGGATTGTGTCGCCTTAATCCACGAGAACCAATATATTGTGAAATAATGTCATAGAGTCATGTTTATTAAACTAGAATTATCACTAAATTATATCCATATCCTTATTTCTAGTTAGAAACAAAGGTAGAGAAGGAAATGGAACATTCACAGAACACAGTCGGTCAACCAAACTCACATATTTGAAACAAACACCAATCACAGGGACAGATAGAAGCAAAGTAGCGGAATGACAAACACAAAAGGGTTGTACCTCCTTGGAATGGCCAGTGACAATATGCGTGCCTCCTTGGAATAATCAGTTACATAAATGTCACTGGGAGTTAAACCAGGTTCTAGACTGCAACACACATCACTCTTACACTATAGTAATTGCATTCAAATCAAAATGAGACATTTTAAATAAATAAACTCCCGCCCGGCTATAACAAACTAGGCCTCATTAAGAGTAATAACACAACATGATCATGTATAGACGAACATCAAAAGGCCTAAACAGAATTGTGTATTCACATAACAACATTAACTGTAAAGCTTTGTATCGAACTGTAAATGGGTCAACAATTAAACATGCAATGCGCTGCAAAATGATAGAGTCATAACCTCTTTTGATATATGTGTTACCAAGTAGATGAAAAGAAAAACAAAATCCCAACTATGTACTGGATTACTATATTACACAATTATCCTTATAAATGAATACTGAAAAACGGATCCTTTGAAAAGCAACAAACACAAACAAAAAGGTGGTAATATAAGGTGTAACACATCCCACATGTCCCACGGCCCATATTACTCGCTTTATTTCAAGTTCTAGTGTCTGCAACGCTACAAGCATCTACACACGTTTAACATCTTGTCTTAGTGCAGTTTTAGATCACGTAATACAATATTGTTCTAAAGCTTATGAACAACTCTTGAATTAATACATTTTGTCAGAAAAAGAATGCAATGAACATCACACAAACCCGTTTCAAACACAAGCTTATTGCTCAAAACAATTTTTGCAAGAACAAATACTACATGTTGGCCTGGGCCAAAATTGAAGTGTTTTATATCTACGGCAATTTGGACAATTGCAATAGGTGGACTTGCCAAAATGTTTGTGAAACACTTTTTTCCAATAAGATAATTTTTTGCCAGGTTTGGAATAACTTGGAATTGGAATTTAAAAACAAATTGTTAGTATCCCTATGGCTATGAACTGAGCATCTTTCGTCGCAAATTCGTTTGTGTATTGATATGAAAGACATTTCATTTTGAGTCTTGCATCGGATACTCAGACAAATGTCAAATATTTGGGAAGGGTCGTAATTCATGTTGACAACTTGTGGCTATACCCATTTGTATACTTTTGTCAGAGATGTTGAAATCAGACAAATGCCATCGCACGCTTTAAAAACACCTCTCGGCATCTGGATAACATATTGAGCTTTGACAACCCTTTCTTTTCTGATATGTTTAAAACTACTACAGTAATCAACAAAACTTATATTTCAGATACTGTCTTTCATTTATCGATTTCTTCTCTCTATTCAAATGTATAAATAATCTGCAAAACCTTTGACAAAAAAAACACAACATGATTTCAATTTTGACATTGTTGATTATCATCTTTTACACGGGGATGTTTTTCGAGCACTTCAAATGGAGTTTGTATTTCTCGACTTATTCATTTTTGCTAGCGCTTGAAGTCGAGTTGAGGACTTCATCTGAGCTACCGTTACCATGAACTTGGAAGAATGCCTTGCAGACGTGTATTATCGTAATGAATTAATTTAAGAACTCTTTTGCGACAAAGATAAATAATCACAACCTGACTGCTACGGTGACCTGATTTAAAAACTTTGCAAGATTCTTGATAAAGATCCAGTCTCTACCCAGAGTTGTCGTTCCTTGCATTTACATACAACCCTTGTCAATAGCTGAGCAAATTACAATCTTATAAAAAGACGAAAATAAAAAAAACTGAAAAAAAAGCAATTGATAATTTAGTGAATAAACAGTAATATTTTCTCATCATAATATTGCATCAGAATAAAATGTATACTCTGGCATATCACTCCGCCGTTAAAAGATTCAAAATGGTCACCACGATAATATTCATTGCGTTTCCCGTAGGGTTACAGTATGGCGTTTATGTTTACCATCACATTCCAAAATATCACAGCGATAAAAACAACTAAAAATTAAATTCATCAAACATTTCCAAGTTTAGAATTTCGTTAGTGGTGTCAGGTCACGGTCTGATCGCCTTTTCGATTTTTGAGCGATAGTCATGTGACTAATTATGACGTAATCACAGACTTCTTTCTAAGAAATTGACTGAGTCTCATGGTGACCCTGGTAACGACTCGGTAATGATTACTTTCATACAATATTTACTTCTTAAAAGGTTTATCAAAGGAGGTTGTCACCTTATCATTCTACAACGTAATGCATGTTTAGTGCTCGACTCATTTACAGATCGCCATTTTGCTTTCCTCTTTGATTGTGCAACTGCCGGTCAGATTGTGGACCTATGATGACGGCTACATACGTTTGCTATTGTTTTCAATATCGTCTTGTCGTGCACTTAACGGTTTATTCCTTTCTTGCTCTGGTTCCGCAATGTAACTCAGTACGTGCTTTGTGGCTGTTTAGGCTTTTTATTTTTATATTCCTACATACATGATTTATATTCTTATATTCATGATTATATTTGTTTTATAATTATATTGCATATTAATACTGCCTAATCGTATTTGCTGGGCGTGATTGTTTTATTTACCCTGTCTCGTTTTAAATATTGGGATGACACTAGGGTAAGAGTAAGGCTTTGTGACTATAGAACCCGGTTTTAACAGCGAGCAATCTTTTTGTCCATATTCTCAAAAAAGAGCGATAACTTTGTAAAGCAATCAGTAAGTGTGCTCATTGTCAATCACAGCCGAGATATTAATAATATTAACCTAAAAAGGCGCGGACAAACAAATCATATTCCTTGCAATCATCGTGACAACAATCACGCTCCTTAGTCAGAGGACGATATCCTCTTTGTTTAATTAGAATAGTACATAGTCATTGATGACCATTTCAAAGCAGAGTATGAAGCAATCAGATGATAGTACTTTTCGAAAGTTTAGCCACAAAACACAGACACAAACACGCAAACAGACAAACAAGAAGGCAAAAGCAATAATAAATGCAAACGACATCACAAACACAAAAGGGTTGACAATAGGACTACCGCCTTGGAACGGTCAGTGGCAAAGTAGGTCACTGGGGGTTTAAACCGGTTCTAGGGTGCACCAAACCTTACACTTACCCTACTGTCATCCAATTAAAACAGGACAGTGTAAATAAAGAAATCCCACTTGTCTGAAATCCATTAGATTTAAAAGTTACATGCCGAACTTTGTGAACATTGAAACCAATTTACTTAATTTATTGTGTACGAAAGATGAAATTTGTGTTTTCGCAATAATCAAGGGCAATAATTCTGTAAGGCATTTATCAGTTTTGCTCATTATCATATTGTCAAAATTCATATTGATATAACGTTGTCTCATACTAAAGTGTGTGAAGAGTAGAATCTGTTTATTAAAGTAAGTGTGTATGCAAGCTAAAATGTATCTATATTTTCAATAATCAAGGGAAATAACTCTTTAAGGCAATTGTCAGTTGTGCTTAGTATTGAACTTGTTAAAACAAACTGTAGGTATAAGGCTTCACACCATATAATATTTCGTGGCAACCAGAAGCCGTTTATTTAAGTTATTGTGCACACAAGAAATTCGCATATTAGGTCAGAAAAAAATCCAAAAACGGTCCATAACTCTTGTTAAAATTATTAAAGTGTTGCGTGATCAGGTCTTGATTCTGTAGTTTGATACTTCATATACACATGGTTTGATAAACTAACAATTTATTTGCATGGAAGGACGTGTACCTTTTATTTTATTTTCCTTTGACTGTTTGATAAGCGATGTTCAAATACTGGCTTGGTACGAATAGGTTACCGTAGAAATCGCGCTGACGTTACGAAATGCAAAGTATGCCAGAAGTCCATATAGTGGTTCATACGTACAAGACCCCACTATATTAATATTAAAAACATCAGGAATAAATATTTCCATATAAAAGTTTCGTTTTTTACAGGCATGGGTGCCTATAGGCAATATCCTTTAAGAATTTAGATAAACGTCTTTTAGGGTCCACAGATTGTCCTGGATCAACCACTAAAACTGCAGTGCGTCGCGAAATGATAGGGTCATACAGTTGAAGTATTTACCTCCCTTTTCAGGAATTTTGAAGTTGCAATCATATGATCCCACGAGGTTATACGGTCGTCGCACAATATAAAAGTTTAGAGTAACGACTGACTGTAGAGGGTTTAATCGCTAAGCATGCAGTGCGTTGTAATACTAAAGGATCGTATCTTTTTTATGACAAATTTTCTGATTAATTATGTAAAGTTGTCAGGAGGACTTTCAGCCCCTTTTAATTTCGAAGTTAATATATTACCTCTCTATAAAATAAATATTCTGTATGGCAGAACTAGTTTTAAATAGGTGTTATACTTCTCTTCGTTGCAGCGATACGACTTTGTGAAAGTTCTATGTAGTTTTTTATACGTTGTAACGAAACACTTGTTGAAGAAGTTAACTTTTAATAATAAATTGAATGAGTTGGGAGATGTAGACATCCTGTATGATGTAGCACGAGGTACGTCCCTGTCATGAGTTGGGAGATGTATACATCCTGTATGATGTAGCACGAGGTACGTCCCTGTCATGAGTTGGGAGATGTATACATCCTGTATGATGTAGCACGAGGTACGCCCCTGTCATGAGTTGGGAGATGTATACATCCTGTATGATGTAGCACGAGGTACGTCCCTGTCATGAGTTGGGAGATGTATACATCCTGTGTGATGTAGCACGAGGTACGTCCCTGTCATGAGTTGGGAGATGTATACATCCTGTGTGATGTAGCACGAGGTACGTCTCTGTCATGAGTTGGGAGATGTATACATCCTGTATGATGTAGCACGAGGTACTTCCCTGTCATGGGTTGGGAGATGTAGACATCCTGTATGATGTAGCACGAGGTCCGTCCCTGTCATGAGTTGGGAGATGTAGACATCCTGTATGATGTAGCACGAGGTACGTCCCTGTCATGAGTTGGGAGATGTAGACATCCTGTATGATGTAGCACGAGGTACGTCCCTGTCATGAGTTGGGAGATGTATACATCCTGTATGATGTAGCACGAGGTACGTCCCTGTCATGAGTTGGGAGATGTATACATCCTGTATGATGTAGCACGAGGTACGTCCCTGTCATGAGTTGGGAGATGTATACATCCTGTATGATGTAGCACGAGGTACGTCCCTGTCATGAGTTGGGAGATGTAGAAATCCTGTATGATGTAGCACGAGGTACGTCCCTGTCATGAGTTGGGAGATGTAGACATCCTGTATGATGTAGCTCGAGGTACGTCCCTGTCATGAGTTGGGAGATGTAGACATCATGTATGATGTAGCACGAGGTACGTCCCTGTCATGAGTTGGGAGATGTAGACATCCTGTATGATGTAGCACGAGGTACGTCCCTGTCATGAGTTGGGAGATGTATACATCCTGTGTGATGTAGCACGATGTACGTCCCTGTCTAAATGTGGATCGTTAACGATGCCAAAGTTATAGTCATCTCTCTTATCATACATTATACTTATACACTTAAGTGATATGAAAACGCAACACGGGAATTTCCGCTATATATTTTATATACTGCACACTTAATTGCACATAATATTCCAAAGAAATCCCAAGATGTTTTTTTTAAAAAAAGTTGCAGTTAACTAGAGAAAGGACACAACTGTGATGTTGTAGACGTTTTAATCACACTACACTTTGTAACAAGAACTTCATCAATGTTGAAGTTGCTCTTCGAAAAATTGAGCTAGTTCAGTACTGTATTTAACGTAAATAGTTTGCAAAATTTTGCATCCTAGGTTTGTTCACATGATTGAGCAAAACGCGTACTCTGTGAATAATGAAACATTGCAGGAATACTATTTGCTGTATTATTTGTTGTTTTAGTATTTTTTCCAAAAGGAAAGTTCTTACGTAGCCATGTACCATTCGATTAAAAGCAGCATATTGTACATACAATATATAGCGGAAATTCCCGTGTTGCGTTTTCATATCACTTGAGTGTAGTATGAATGTAATCACTTACAACTGAGAGAGGAAGCTATGGTTTCCGATTTATTGACTTTACTAAACGAGTCGTATGTGTATTTCTACAAACTGATGTACACAAAATGTGATGCATTTTTACAGTATTACCCAGAACTCAAAATTACATATGTGACAGTGAACTAGTAATATTTAAGGACAATACGTTTGGTCTCCATACTTTACTAAACGCATTATTTTGTTCAGTTTAGTGTGTATACACTTCTCAAAACTGCTAACTACACCGCTACGTTTTGGGTTATATATATCGATGGGATGAATGTTTTTCAATAAAATAAAAAGGAAATACCAATTCAATCATTTTTACATCATTTCATTTTATTTTTTTCATGGGCAATGCTAGAACTAAACCACAATAAGCAATTACAAACGACCCATGTAAACACTAAAGTCACACTTTTCATTTCTTGTTCATAAAAGTGTGACTTTAGTGTTTACATGGGTCGTTTGTAATTGCTTATTGTGGTTTAGTTCTAGCATTGCCCATGAAAAAAATAAAATGAAATGATGTAAAAATGATTGAATTGGTATTTCCTTTTTATTTTATTGAAAAACATTCAACCCATCGATATATATAACCCAAAACGTGAGCGGTGTAGTTAGCAGTTTTGAGAAGTGTATATATATAGATATAAATTATATGACATTGTTTGCGGTAACAGTTTGTAGTACCTCTAAAATACTACTGCTGGCCATGGATTTATGTTATAGATGCTGGTCGATATACACTATCTAACACATACTATTAAGGTAAATGAGGAACACTAAACGCTACTACTAGTACTTTCACTAGCCTTAGATAATTTCGTTGTTGTGTGTTTTTTCACTATTGAACTATGACAAATAAATATAAAAATCTATTTATGATTTATCAATTTCATTTTTCTAAATGTCCTAAATCCTTTATTCTTTATTACAAATAGTTTCGTTATCAAAGAGTGGTCTTTTGGTGAAAATACTGATACGGTGGAGGAGGACGGCAATGAAAGCGATGTGTGAACTATGCTCTTGACATTATTGCCATGAATTGTTATACATTTACAATGAATAAGACATTTTAAATAAATAGTAAAACAAATCTTATATCACCTGAGCCGAACATTATACATACATTAAACATTCTACCATTAACAGCTTACTTAATGGTGGACTTGCAAGATAATTAATTACAACAACTGCACCTCTTAGCATTCCACTTACTTATAGAGGTCTTATGCGTCTTAAATGTACTAACCGATTTCTGAAAGAATTTCCTCAAAATAAGAGATCCATTAGGAGTTATCGAAACTGTTGATCCGTTATTTAAATACAGGGGGAATTAATGCAAGGAACAAAGAAAGAGGTTAAATGACGACTCAAAGGGATAAAACATACACGTGTTTTAGATCTTAAAAAATAAGCATTATTTTGTGGAAATTGTATTGGTGACGCAGAGTGTAATCGAACAGCTGACATATTTATTTTTAGTGATTTGATTAATAGACTTATATAATTACAAGGATTAATAAAATAATTTTGTGATGGAGGAAAACCGCCCACTTATTCGTGTTAAAACCAGTACTGTATACCTCTCCTCACCCGTAAGAATCGACCCTTTCTCTCTTACAAGTTGAACCCGCAGCGGTGAGAAGCGAGAAGGTTTACAACGACACGTCAGTAATCCTTGACCACGGAAGTTGAACCCGCAGCAGTGAGAAGCGAGAAGGTTTACAACGACACGTCATTAACCCTTGACAACGGAAGTGCTATTGTCATTTTAATATTTCACGCTGTCGTGGGTTATGAACAAACAAGTACATTTCATATATGTTGATGCAGGTATATACTCGCACACCTCATATCAGTAATTCAATGTGGAGAGAGTGTCAGTGTAGGATAACCCTTGATTGGTTAGGCCGGTGACTGTCTCTGATAAACATTTAGGTGAAACAAATAAAAACAAATGTATCGATGGAGATCGGTGAATGGCACGGGAAGATATAACTAGTGAAGTCAGATATGTCGCCGGTCAGTCCATGAATCTTAACAGTCCGCATTCTACTGTGTTTAAATTATTAAAATTTCAGCATGTTAAAAATCAAAATTTTATTATATTTTTTAAATGCAATTGCTTATTTTTGTGTTTGATAAATGCTTCACTGTTACATGTAACTGGTGCACCTATACCGTACAAACATATCCAATTATAGACATTAAGAGGAATTATAAGTTCTGATGTATTTATTCGCTTATCAATTACACTTAATTGCAATCATACTCAAAGCTCTGGTGTTTGGCAATTGCACCATCATCGAGACAAATCAGTTAGCCAGCATATCCTGAAAAAAAGTATAATATATTTAAAACGGATATTAAACATTGCACAATATGCAAGATGAAAGTAACATCACACATGAAAAAGTACCATTTCGTATGAAAGTATTTTTGGTGTGTTTCGAGAGCCAATAGATATTTGTTGCAAATTTGATTATTTCAAGATCCATATAGACGTGTATATAGGTGGTCATATAGACATGCATATAGGTGGTCATATAGACGTGTATATAGGTGGTCATATAGACGTGCATATAGGTGGTCATATAGACGTGTATACAGGTGGTCATATAGACGTGCATATAGGTGGTCATATAGACGTGTATACAGGTGGTCATATAGACGTGTATATAGGTGGTCATATAGACGTGCATATAGGTGGTCATATAGACGTGCATATAGGTGGTCATATAGACGTGCATATAGGTGGTCATATAGACGTGCATATAGGTGGTCATATAGACGTGCATATAGGTGGTCATATAGACGTGTATATAGGTGGTCATATAGACGTGTATACAGGTGGTCATATAGACGTGCATATAGGTGGTCATATAGACGTGTATACAGGTGGTCATATAGACGTGTATATAGGTGGTCATATAGACGTGCATATAGGTGGTCATATAGACGTGCATATAGGTGGTCATATAGACGTGTATACAGGTGGTCATATAGACGTGCATATAGGTGGTCATATAGACGTGTATACAGGTGGTCATATAGACGTGTATATAGGTGGTCATATAGACGTGCATATAGGTGGTCATATAGACGTGCATATAGGTGGTCATATAGACGTGCATATAGGTGGTCATATAGACGTGCATATAGGTGGTCATATAGACGTGCATATAGGTGGTCATATAGACGTGCATATAGGTGGTCATATAGACGTGCATATAGGTGGTCATATAGACGTGCATATAGGTGGTCATATAGACGTGCATATAGGTGGTCATATAGACGTGCATATAGGTGGTCATATAGACGTGCATATAGGTGGTCATATAGACGTGCATATAGGTGGTCATATAGACGTGCATATAGGTGGTCATATAGACGTGCATATAGGTGGTCATATAGACGTGCATATAGGTGGTCATATATACGTGTATATAGGTGGTCATATAGACGTGCATATAGGTGGTCATATAGACGTGCATATAGGTGGTCATATAGACGTGCATATAGGTGGTCATATAGACGTGCATATAGGTGGTCATATAGACGTGTATATAGGTGGTCATATAGACGTGTATATAGGTGGTCATATAGACGTGTATATAGGTGGTCATATAGACGTGTATATAGGTGGTCATATAGACGTGCATATAGGTGGTCATATAGACGTGCATATAGGTGGTCATATAGACGTGCATATAGGTGGTCATATAGACGTGCATATAGGTGGTCATATAGACGTGTATATAGGTGGTCATATAGACGTGTATATAGGTGGTCATATAGACGTGCATATAGGTGGTCATATAGACGTGCATATAGGTGGTCATATAGACCTGTATATAGGTGGTCATATAGACGTGTATATAGTGGTCATATAGACGTGTATATAGGTAGTCATATAGACGTGTATATAGGTGGTCATATAGACGTGCATATAGGTAGTCATATAGACGTGCATATAGGTGGTCATATAGACGTGTATATAGGTAGTCATATAGACGTGTATATAGTGGTCATATAGGCGTGTATATAGGTAGTCATATAGACGTGTATATAGGTGGTCATATAGACGTGCATATAGGTGGTCATATAGACGTGTATATAGGTGGTCATATAGACGTGTATATAGGTGGTACATAAAGACGTGTATATAGGTAGTCATATAGACGTGTATATAGGTAGTCATATAGACGTGTATATAGGTGGTCATATAGACGTGTATATAGGTAGTCATATAGACGTGTATATAGGTGGTCATATAGACGTGTATATAGGTGGTACATAAAGACGTGTATATAGGTAGTCATATAGACGTGTATATAGGTAGTCATATAGACGTGTATATAGGTGGTCATATAGACGTGTATATAGGTAGTCATATAGACGTGTATATAGGTGGTCATATAGACGTGTATATAGGTGGTACATAAAGACGTGTATATAGGTAGTCATATAGACGTGTATATAGGTAGTCATATAGACGTGTATATAGGTGGTCATATAGACGTGTATATAGGTAGTCATATAGACGTGCATATAGGTGGTCATATAGACGTGCATATAGGTGGTCATATAGACGTGCATATAGGTGGTCATATAGACGTGTATATAGGTGGTCATATAGACGTGTATATAGTGGTCATATAGGCGTGTATATAGGTAGTCATATAGACGTGTATATAGGTAGTCATATAGACGTGTATATAGGTGGTCATATAGACGTGTATATAGGTAGTCATATAGACGTGTATATAGGTGGTCATATAGACGTGTATATAGGTGGTCATATAGACGTGTATATAGGTAGTCATATAGACGTGTATATAGTGGTCATATAGGCGTGTATATAGGTAGTCATATAGACGTGTATATAGGTGGTCATATAGACGTGTATATAGGTAGTCATATAGACTTGTATATAGGTGATCATATAGACGTGTATATAGGTGGTACATATAGACGTGTATATAGGTGGTCATATAGACGTGTAGATAGGTGGTCATATAGACCTGTATATAGGTGGTCATATAGACGTGTATATAGGTGGTCATATAGACGTGTATATAGGTGGTACATATAGACGTGTATATAGGTGGTCATATAGACGTGTATATCGGTGGTCATATAGACGTGTATATAGGTGGTCAATTTGATCGGAAATCGAAATCTGAATGAAGGACTTTCGATAAACATGACAAATAACGTATAACAAGAAAATGCATAAACAAATTTATAGATAGTGACCTGGAAAAGATTGAGTTGTTCTTGAGTCGGTCGTGCGGCAAATAAATCTCCGAGAATGACGGTTCCCATCATGCCGATCGTGAAAATTACATCTTTCCCTGAAGACCCACTACATTCGGATGTGTCTGATATAGACTTTTCTAAGTTGGTTGTTCTGCAGTTAAATATAGCTGCGAAGAACCTTTAATAACAAAAATGCAAACAATGATAAAACGATTGACTGACTGACTAGTCAGACTGTTTGACTGACTGACACAATGAATGAATGAATGAATAAATGAATTAATGAATGAATGAATTAATGATTGAATGAATGACTGCATGAAATATGTCTTCATGGCTCATCACCACATTAAAGATTAGTTCGAGCCGCCAAAGAAAGCGGGGAAGAATTCATAGAAATCCAGAAAACGTGCCATTATCTTACTATGGAGTAGATACATTACAATGATTCGGATACTCAGATTCACAGGACCACCCCGTCATGTACCCATCTGACGCCGTCGGAACAGGCTACGATAACTATCTGGCTTAAGGACACATCGAAGAAACCCGTTGGCTCCAGCGAAGCCCGAACCCGAAATCTTCCTATTCAGAGTCGGATGTGCTATTGACTGGGCCACTATTGATTCAGAGTCGGATGTGCTATTACCTGGGGCACTATTGATTCAGAGTCGGATGTGCTAGTACCTGGGCCACTATTGATTCAGAATCGGATGTGCTATTACCTGGGTCACTATTGATTCAGAGTCGGATGTGCTATTACCTGGGCCACTATTGATTCAGAGTCGGATGTGCTATTGACTTGGGCACTATTGATTCAGTGTCGGATGTGCTATTACCTGGGTCACTATTGATTCAGAGTCGGATGTGCTATTGACTGGGGCACTATTGATTTAGAGTCGGATGTGCTATTACCTGGGACACTATTGATTCAGAGTCGGGTGTGTTATTACCTGGGCCACTATTGATTCAGAGTCGGATGTGATATTGACTGGGGCACTATTGATTCAGAGTCGGATGTGCTATTGACTGGGGCACTATTGATTCAGAGTCGGATGTGCTATTACCTGGGCCACTATTGATTCAGAGTTGGATGTGCTATTGACTGGGCCACTCACGATTTAGAGTATGATGTGCTATTACCTGGGGCACTATTGATTCAGAGTCGGATGTGCTATTACCTGGGCACTATTGATTCAGAGTCGGATGTGCTATTACCTGGGGCACTATTGATTCAGAGTTGGATGTGTTATTGACTGGGCCACTTACGATTCAGAGTCTAATGTGCTATAGACTAGGCCACTTAACTAATTAAACACATTAAACCAGTCTCACATGCTACACTCATCATGTATGTTTAAATGTTTTGGTCGGAACTAATATTTAGCAATATGCCAAAGTAATGCGTTTAAAAATAATGTAAAATTATTTGCCATTGTTCAAAAATATCCATGAAAATCGCTACTACAAAAACTCACACAATACCCTGCCTCCTCCCTTTTCAATGGATTTCTTTTTTCAACAAACATAACCAGCAACCTTCACACAGAAACTTACCCTTTAACCATGTCAATTCCATCCTGCAGGCTAGTGTCTTCTTCTGGCAATGTGTAATTCATCTCGACATCCTGAATGCAGGGACTCAGTTTCCTGTATAAACCCCTTATGCAATCTCTGCTCACACTCCCAGAGTTCATTGATGCGTCTAGAATAAAAAAGCGTTCTTCTGGCAACATTCTTTGCTAACACAGTTCAGTGATCAATCTAGAAAAAACACAAACAACTACATGTACGTATGTATTTTTGTACGGAAACAGTAGATATGTATATATAAGTACGGAAACAGTAGATATAAGTACGGAAACAGTAGATATAAAAGTCGGACAGGAAATATAGCATTTAAGAACCACAGTCAACCACAAAAAAACACACGAACAAGCAACAATTACGAAGATAAATAAAAGGCATGATATGTCATCACAAACATAAAAGGCATGATATGTCATCACAAACATAAAAGGCATGATATGTCATCACACACCTAAAGGGCATGATATGACATCACAAACATAAAAGGCATGATATGTCATCACAAACATAAAATGCATGATATGTCATCACAAACATAAAAGGCATGATATGACATCACAAACATAAAATGCATATGTCATCAAAAACATAAAAGGCATGATATGACATCAAAAACATAAAAGGCATAAAAACATAAAAGGCATGATATGACATCACAAACATAAAAGGCATGATGTGTCATCACAAACATAAAAGGCATGATATGTCATCACAAACATAAAAGGCATGATATGACATCAAAAACATAAAAGGCATGATATGACATCACAAACATAAAAGGCATGATATGTCATCACAAACATAAAAGGCATGATATATCATCACACACCTAAAAGGCATGATATGACATCACAAACATAAAAGGCATGATATGTCATCACAAACATAAAATGCATGATATGTCATCACAAACATAAAAGGCATGATATGACATCACAAACATAAAATGCATATGTCATCAAAAACATAAAAGGCATGATATGACATCAAAAACATAAAAGGCATAAAAACATAAAAGGCATGATATGACATCACAAACATAAAAGGCATGATGTGTCATCACAAACATAAAAGGCATGATATGTCATCACAAACATAAAAGGCATGATATGACATCAAAAACATAAAAGGCATGATATGTAATCACAAACATAAAAGGCATTCTATGACATCAAAAACATAAAAGGCATGATATGTCATCAAAGACCTTGGAACGGTTAGTGGCAAAATGTCACGATATCGCCAGATGTGAAACAGTGAGATAAGCTGTTCAATGAAATTGCTAATGGGTTAACAAAGCAGAAAATGGCATTTCCATTAAAACACAGACCCTCACCATGTTGTTAAATAACTTATATTTATGTTTATCGAACGTGTCTAACATTTCATTGATATAAATACCCTGAATACGTTTATAAAAATCGAATATAAAACAAAGTCCTAGAGTGCTAGAATGGCAAGCATACGAATGGAAAATGGATGTCGGACGACGACGCGCTAATCATTAAGCTGGTCTGGTACTGTCTCCACATGTACACTCAATATTCAGCAACAAAGACTTTTAAAGATAGATAAATTTAAGAAAACAACATTTCAAAAAACGTGTATTCTAATTTACTTTAAATTACTCTAAATCCTACAGATATTCCTCCTAGTCGTTATACAAATTATACTGTTTAAAGGCATTTGCTGTAGTTTCCCATGCGCAGCTTATTTGGGCGACTTCTCTTCTAAAACTATTGGATGGATTTTCCTACAAATTTACAGGAATGTTGCTTTTGATGTCTAGTTGTATCTTTTGACTTTATTTTTATTTTTTTGAACGTTTTTTTTTTGAATTTTTTTTTTTATTTAAATTTTTCATTTTTCTTATTTTTTGTATTGTCTTTATTTAAATAAAGGCCTATTATTAGATACATAAAATAGGAAAAATATAGCATTTTGTAAAAATTTCAACAAAATTAAAAAAATTAAGCATAATGGTATGGTTCCATAAACCAATATTAAATCTCAATATTTATGGTGACCTATACATTTAATTGAATATATTGTCTAAATATATGTTCAAATAAGTGCCTAGGAAGTTTGAACAAATTCTGTTATTAGGAACATAATAAAAAAGGAAAATATACCATTTCTATATAATTTCATACACAACTTGGCCTTTTAGCATAGGGGTAGGGTTTCAAATTCTTTTTCTAAACAAGCATGTGGACCTATCATTTTTATTGTACATTTTGTTTTTATATATGTTAATCTATGTGCTTAGAAAGTTTAAAAAAATTCTGTTATTGGGAACATACAAAAAAAAAGGAAATTGTATTATTATGGGCTAATTTGTGCATAAATTGTGGTAATTGTCTCAACAGATTTTGTAAAAAAATATAGGTTTTACAGAAAGATGAGCTTTAAATGTTATTGTGATTAAATGTTCTTAATTTTAATACAATTTTAGCAGAATTGTGACCAATGAATAAATGATTAGACTTCAAAAATATCTTATTTAGCTATTTCATGGACTTGTTCAACTTTTTGGACAGATTGACATGACGGTGGCATTACAACTATTTTTTTAAAATTTTAACAAGCATGGTGACCTACCATTATTTTTGCCTTTTCTGTCTATATATATAACAGACTTACTGTACAAAATGTTTAAAGAAAATATGTTATGCAGAAAAAGCTATAGAAAATGTCTTTAAGAAGATTTGGCCTGTAGTGATACGCTCAAATGTTCTTGTTATACTTACAGTTAACTATCCAGCCAGCTGGTGCAGTTCCCTGACAGAACATGTACGACTTATCCCACTTTGTGAGTATTTGTTCCTTACTTCCACAGTTCATGTACCTGTTTTCGATACACTGTCGCCACACTGGTAGATTACTGACATGAAAATTGAAAAAAGAAAAAGGTCAGTAATTAAAGATTAAGGTAAACAATACAATGACATGACACCATGTTTTTTTTCTTAAGTTTACCCAGCACTAATTACTACTATCCTCCGTGAAAATAAAATAATTCAAGTCTAAATAATTGGAAGTAGGTTCAAGCTAACTAAAAAGCTATCCAATCACCGTTACTGTATACGTCGATAAACCTTTGCAAAACTATCGTAATCCTGAAATACTTTTAAAATATAAAATTAAATTACTCTTCTTCGACAAGGAAAATGATAATCCTACTTCTATGCTGACGTGATGTACAAACATCGTACGATCCATTCGTAAGATGCCTTTCCCTTTGTGCAATGGTCGGACAGATCGTGGACCTTATGGTGACGTCTACCTAAATCTTCAGAGAGGCGTTTAATGTTTGTCTTAATCTTTTCTTGTCGTACCCATAACGGGTTGTTCTCTTGTTGTTCCGGCCTCTGCCAAGTCATTAAGGACTTGCTTTGTGGCTTTCTAATCTGTTTTATATATGTACACTGAGACGTTTTATGGCGATACAAATAGAGCAACAATGATGTTTGTTGCACCATAGAACCTAGTTTCAACCCCCATCGGCCTTTTGTTCCTTCTCAGGTGGTAGCCTTATACATGATGTATATGTTATTTTTATATTACCTAGTAATGCCGCCTTGTTCGTTAGAGAATTTCCTTATTTACCTTGCCCAGTTTAACTGGGATGACAATATTGTAAAAACGAAGTTTGGTACACCCTAGAACCTGGTTTACCCCGACCACCCCGACCATGATAAATAAACATTAAATGGTCATGACACAAAACATGGCCGGACAACTGTAAGGTGTTGTACTTGCGATATATTCTACTTAACAATTCTGCACACTCACCTGCATGTAAAGTTAACAAAATATAAAATGGTTTGCATTGATATCTCGTTTCGGTCGAAGTTGATCTCCGGAACAGGTGTGTCTTGGCAGCTTGAGACACCTTGCGATACACTTCTGTACTTCGTGCATTCGTCTCCCAGCTCAAAGAGGCTAGGGAATGCATGCCCTCCACCCACAAATGCAATCACCAGACATACTTGAAAAGGATGGAAACAAACATTAAGAAACTAACCCGCTAAATAACGGCAAATTATCCCTACTGAAACGTTCAAAACGTTATCCTGGTGTTCAGGATACATAATAATGTGTATGTGAGATTAAAAGTAAACGTTTATTCACCGGTTCTTAAAAAAAACCGTGACTGAATATGCGTAAAATGAATTATGGGTTTGTTACTTTGAATTCAAAGCACAGGTTTTGGGGTTTGGCCTGGCTGCTTAAATCCGTATATAGAGAGTCTAGTATACAGTTTGGATTTTCAAAATATGATATACGAGGGTGCTTCAAAAAGTTCTGTCACTAGGCATATATCCTTAGAACTGGATATTACACTGATATAAAGTAGTGTATTTCTAGTACTACTGGGTTCGCTCTCTTAAATTCCACAACAAAAATGAAAAATTTCCGGTTTTTTATACCCCTGAATTACCTCCCCCTACCAGACCTTTTGGATACTGACATCTCTGAAAATGTCCTTGTTACAAAACGTTGTAAAAATTATTTGAATAATTTTATGCTTTTACATTTTCTTATACGCCATCTGTTGTTATTCGCCTATAATCCATTAAAATGATTATCGATAATTCGGAAAGATCTTGCTGTAAACCAGATATGAGTGGATGCATATCCCTTAATTTTAGCGGAAATAACACTGATTTTCTTCATTTTGTTTACGGAAATGTTATAATATCTTTTAAATGTCGTAATTATTCTCATAGTATTGATATGTTTTCATATGTTTTTACAAATCCTAGTCCTTCAGTGTTTAAATTTTATATTCAACACATTATTGTAGAATGTTTTGCACAATGTTTAGTGAAAATATTGATCATCCAAAAACGCTATTTCATAAGACTGCCCTTCCAATTAATGTCCATTTATCATTAAATTAATTTAACATGTTAGCTTAAAATGTTAATTTCTAAGACAATGCCTTTTCATCTACCATGCTTAAATTCTGAATCATGTAATGCACAGATATAAGTGGTAATGTATGAGAAATGTCAAAGGCCTTCGACAAGTACTTAAAGAGAAACAGGCATTTAAAAAAGTAACAGTTAACATACCTGAAAAAAGATCAGGACGAAAATGCCTCAGTATGTATAAGTGATGTATATTAAATGTTCCATAACTTTCGTCAACGAGCACATAATTGTTAAAACGCGTTAGTGACAGAACTTATTGAATGACCCTCGTATATACCTTGTCGACAGTAGTGTTAGAAACGGTATAAATATGTTGTAACATTCTTCGCTTTTGTTTAATGCCTTTTTGTATATTTTTTTGGAAAACAAAATAATGTAATCTTGGTATAAATCAAACTAAAGATTGTGCATCACCATTTCTTTAAAATCAATAAGGTGTAACATGTTTCAACACTGATCAATCTTTAAATAAATAATAAATTTAAATTAATAAAAAAAATTGAGAATAAAATAACTAATAAATTTAAATTAAGAAAAAAAATTGAGAATAAAATAAATAATAAATTTAAATTAAGAACATTTTTTGGACCATAAATTGAAATTGTTCGAGCTTTCCTTAATACAAACTTGAAAGACACTCTCACAATTTGGTAAAGATCAAATTAAGACACTATTGTGTTAACAATCAAAACTTAACGACAGACCACTGACAACTCGCCATACTATAAGGTCGGCTGCCTTCGGCGAGTAGAGCTGAAAATGGAAACTCCACATTTTATTTAAATATATGCAAGTATTTACTAAGGTCAAAATGATCCTGGATTAATAAATCGAGACGTTACCTTAATGCTTGCTAAACACTTCAAGATTGCCGTGTGTCCCTTTACGTGTTGGATAGTTTATAGCATAGAACAAGCTCTAGAAAGAGAGCTCCATTTAGTATTAACTCATATATGCACAATCAGTTATTATCACTCAAACTGGCTGTTACCAATTGAAGACATATATCTTTGAACAGTATATCTTCAACAATCTATTTACACATTTTGACCGTGAATGTGAATATAAAAGAGCAGTTTTCATATTAATATTATTTAAACTTTGTCTCGTATTTGTGCATGATGTTGTTAGGACTCGTTCATTTAAGCTTAGCTTTAATAAATGTATTTAACATTCCCTTTACGGAATACTGTTGATATTTATACCTTCACTTTCCTGGTGGAGAGCTATTGCTCTCACATCCAATGTGTATCAAAAGAAAACCGCTATTCGAATGTCTGAAAAAACAACGTCTCTCTAATACTTTTTATCATTATCATGCTCAAAAGACACTTTTGTATATATCACAGTAACGTATCACTACTGCCTGTGCAGTGTGGCGGCTGTAAAAAACCCGTCTCCGCCTGCTTGCAATCAGAACTGTTGTTATTCTTGCCGATTTTTGGAGATTGCTGAGCCCGATATTTACAGATATTGGTGGTACATTTTCAAATATGTTTGGTTTCTTACTGAATTTCAAATAGGTGGTTCCACTACTCCAGCCTTTATAGGTTCTGAGTACTGGTTAATAACCCTTAGGATATTTTGACTGCTTTTCAATTTCGTCTTTCGACAGTTACCTGTGATACGCAGGCTTCATAACTTCTGTTTCCAGCTAAATTTCATTTTATTTATTTCGCCCATCGTTTTCACGTTTAGGAGAAAGCGTTTTGTTAGAAACAAACTGGGACCATATGCGCTTTCCACGGAATGGTGTGAAAACACTTCATTGAAGTTCAATGTTCACGCCATATGCATACCATCTGTGGGATGGCTCAAACTTCTGTACTATTGGCATTTTAAATATTGAGTTCTGCTCAACCCGGGGCTAAGACGGCTGGCGTGGCGCAGTCGGTAGCGCGGCGGATTTGTAAACGGAGGACCCTGGTTCAATCCTCCGTGATGCCACAGAGTTTCGTCGGTGTGTTCTAGGCAGTACACTTTCCCTTAGCCTCGTCCGTCAGATGGGGGCGTAAACCGGGCGATCCCGTGTATCGGTCTCTCCTCCGAGCACGTTAAAGAACCATAGGAATCTATTCGATAATAAGAGTAGGGCACGGTTCCCGGATTCCTATGTTGTCCCTCCCCTCTCTCCGGGGTGGCCTTAAATAACCTATACTGTGTTGATGAACCGTTAAACAAATTCAACGGTTCGAGGGTGTGAAAGGTAGCAAACAATTTTCACTACCGTTCATTCACACCTAGACTGCAATAAGTTTTGTATTTATCATGTTCGACGATTTCCAGATTTCTCTTTTCCCACTTTACTATAGTAATTGTTGGTTCTATATCAACGGGAATAATGTAATTCACTTGGCGTTTGTGCGCTTTTAAATGCCAGAAGTAAATGGAAAATGTCATGAAGCGCGTTATCTTAACTGTACATCGGACAAGTTGTCATTTGTTTAGCTCGCTGTATTTCCAGAAGAGCAAAGCTTTAACAAGTTAATTTATTTAATGATTATATTTTGACTTTTGTCCCTACAATTTATTATAACAGTAACTATCTCAATTTATTGTGAATGTCACAGTATGAATTTTTCGTTTCACAAACACACTTTTTACTAAAATACATGAGCTGGGAAAATTTAGTTTAAACAGACAATGATTCTTTACTACCGATGATTATATACATTCCAATAAACAGTTTCCTTGCTTGACGTTAAACGTCGTTCAGCATATAATGTTTTTCTAAGACTGGTCGACCAGGTGTCCGTATAAAGTAGTTGCAAACATGATAGCTTTTATGATGTGTTCCTACCATAGAGCTAAAACGCGGTCCTTTAGAGAATAGGTACGTATCCGGAACAATCTCATCAAGAGAGGTTTCTGAAAACATCATTAAATGCCTGCATAAACAATCGCGCCGTATTTCAATAGCAAAAACATTAAATACCATACATGCATGCTTAAAACTCACCAAAGAGAAGAATATCATGCCGATCGATCATGTTTTAACCCACTTGAAATGCTGCAGACATCATGGTATTTACATTTGCCGCGTTCCGTATTTGGAAACTTATCCCTGTCCAAGGCACACGGTGACCAGTCAGAAATTACTTCCGGACCATAGGATACTAAAATAGTTTTCATTTTTAAATTTAACCTGATGTTAGAGTACATAAATAGTATGTATATTACTGTGTTGTTAGGACTATTTCTTTGGAGAGTATGAGCACAGAGGGTAGTCTATGATGCGGTTTTGAGATGTTTGTTTCAAAATACACATAGTGTGCATGAATGACGCGAAATGTTGAAAACTGAATTTTATTTAGTGTTTTTTCCAGATATGGGACAGTTTGCGGGCCAGATGTGTGAACTCCACAGAACTAAAGAGAACGAATTTTGTGGAAAATGTGACTGAACTCCAAAAATAGCCTGTTTTATATTTTGTTCATTGAGTTGAATTTCAGCGGTCTGACACTACAAGTAACTATTTCCAATTGTCGTGTATTGGGGTTTTGTGTGTGTGTCACGAGTTGGACGTGGTAAGAGTCCAAATGCTGAACGTCACGAGAACGGGATTAAAGTAAACAATGACATTTTCTGAAATTAACAGTGGCTTACTAAACCCGACTAAATCAGTGCGATAATCTTCTCCTTGGTGACTTGTATGCATGCACGTCGTGTGATACAAAAAATAGGAAAATGTTTTCCGTGCATTACCTTCAGTTAGGATTGAGACATTAAATCGAAAGTTGGTGTGTATGTAGCTTATATGGACAGACATATTGAAACTGACGTTGCAGGTAGCTTATGGAAAACTTGGTTTAAGTAGGATTTCCACTTTTCTTGTTCGTTCGATAAAACCAAGTGTTCCATTAGCAGACTTGGCTACGTTATTTTCTCACGTATTGTGCATTGTCTACTGAAGTACCTGTCCATGTAGAGTATTTAGGAGAATTTGATTGATGGATGCTTGGACTGTTATATAATGACTAGATACTTTAATACCTGGATTAAAATCCATCTCCCATTATTTCTCCAATTGCAGCGGGGTGTCTAGTTCTCTTTGGAGTGTTCTACTGTTTGTGGTAGTGTAAATAGTGATGTAAATAGCTGTATCATCAGCAAATAATCTTACCTGTGTAGTGATATTTACTGGTAGGTCATTTATGTACAGTAGGAAGAGAATCGACCATAGGCCAGACACTTGGGGTAAACCTGAAGTGACTTGTATCTTAGGCTCACCTTCATATATATAACATAAATATTCTCGAATAATTTGCCAATTCCTGTGTTGAACTCCATCCCCGAACCACCACCACCGCAAACTTACATGTATACTTTCTGAAATTTTACTGATATAAGGCATTGAGAAAAGTATCTAATTTGTATCACCTTCGTAGCATGGAAGACACTTAAATATCACCTTTTCTGTCATATGTAGTCCGTCGTCATTGTCCGCGTCCGTCACACTTTATCCTGAAATCTAACCTTGGCCATATCTTGAAATGTATTTGACCTATGTTCATAAAACTTAACACACGTCTTCATTTTACCTCAAGGAATGTAGTTAAACCTGTCCAATAACTCTGATTTTCATTTCAGGCAGAGTTATGTTCTTGTTCATAAAACTTTATCCTGCAACCTAACCAAGCTAATAACTGGCTATAAGTTAAAAACGTGTTTTATCTATGTTCATGAAACTTCACACACATATTCATCTGATCCCAATAACTAGGGGCGCAACGATTAATCACGATACGATTATATCGCGATATTTTTCTCTCACGATACACGTTTCGTATCGAAGGGCCTGTATCGTGATACTGTAACGTTACACAAATAGGCATATACTCGCTCTTATTGAAAACAATAATCTCAAAATTAATTGTTGAATTTAACTTTTTTTTTGTTTTATATTATTTGAGGTTGTTTAAAGGATTATTAATGTAAATATCTACTGTATTTACCCCTCATATGCACATATTTTGACTTCTTTTCTGAAAATAAGATATTATTTAATGAAATCGCGATACATATCGTATCGCCAGTCAAGCATCGCCATACGTATCGTATCATGAATATAGTGTATAGTGTATCGTTGTTGCTCTACCAATAACTCAGTCTTTCTTTTTGGCGGATTTATACCCGTTTTCATAAAACTTTAGCCTGAACATGTACTATAGCTCACAAATAAACATAACGTCTATACTTATGTAAGTCAATTTCCTTGAACACTGATGTTTACTACTCGCTTTGATAATCGCATGCGTCTTGGTTAATTATCGCTTTGAGAATCAAAATCTTGGAGAAGTACTAAACCCGCACGGGAGGTAATAACTCAAAGGCATATTAGTCACACAATAGGTAGCATGTTACCTGCCAACAAAACAATTAACAACGGTAAGCACGATATATCCATAGCACAACAGACTGTAAAAGATCACCCCAACGTATTTTTACTTACTGGTCCTTTGGTATCATTAAGGCCTATCTGTGTGACTTAAAGGTAGAATACCGCTTATTATACGCCGCCAGTATTAAGGCGTGAGAGGTGTAGCACCTCATATTACCGCTCACGAACAGACTCAATAAAGCCGAGTCAGAAAAAGTTTTCTCTTGTTTTTGTTTGTTGCTTGCAATGGATCCTCTTTACAGTATTTAATATATACAATACATAATTTATATAAATCGGTGTAAAGTGATTTATGCACATTCTATGGCATGTTAAATATTGCAAGGGTTATTTTGCAGACACGAACAGAGATCTGGAGATGTGTAGATTATTGAAGTAAACAAATGGAATCATTTGATTGCACTACAGATAATAATGAACATCAAATGGAATTTCTTTACCAGCGATCATGGCATTTTTAAACATATTTTTTGCCCAGTTAACATCGTATGACCGCGGGTTTCTTCGTATGATTTTGATGACCAATATTAAACAACATTTTCCGGAAATAAATACATACTACGTGAGCACTGTTAGATAGTATAGAAAGGTATTGCTCCGAGGCTAGTTTGTTTTCTTTGATGATAATTGGAAGGACATCTCTATCGATAACCTTCATTTAATACATTTGTATTGGTGAAAGAATATTCAGAAACCGCTAAATATTAATAGTTAATTCCGAACACAAAATCAACAAAAGTTATAGCAAATAGATTTAGAACAAAACAAATTCTGTTTAAAATAAGTCATAATACCCACACTGGTTGTTTGTTAAAGGACGCTACATAGGAGAAAATATAAGATTATTGTTAGATATTATTGAATATTTGGAAGAAAGTGAGCTTCATGACCTACTGTTTTTTTGCTGTTTTTTTGCTGAATTCGTCAACACTTTTGACAGTGTTGGACATGATTATATATACTCAGTTTTAGAATTTTTTAACTTTGGTCCTATGTTTATACAATGGATCAAACTATTTTACAGTATTGCAAAACGTGCCATTACAAACAATGATTACATGTCAGAATTATTTAATGTGAGAAAAGCTGTACGACAAGGTTGCCCACTTTCCCCTTGTAAAAGCAATTGAAATACTTTCAATATTCTTTCAATATCCATACTTAACGATACAGATATCACAGGTATAAAAGTAAATGATCACGAGATAAAAGACACAATGTTTGCTGATGATGCGACCATTGTACTAAACGGGTCTGAAAAAGGTTACAACTATGCTAAACGCTTTTGAAGAGATTGAACATATTTCCGGCCTAAAATTAAATCTCAACATATGTGTAACATTTAGAGCAGGAACACTTAGAATGCAACATGACTTCATTTATAGTAGGAAAACATGTATAAAATGGACATCTGAATCGACAAAGGCACTTGACATAACTGTTTTCATGCAAAAACAGCTAACATGTTTGAAATCAACTATACAGATAGATTAAAATATTTTGCAATAGTATTGATAAATGGAAAAGGCGTATAAACTATCAACAATAGTGAACTATAATATAAATGTAACAGATATTATTTAAAAACATTTTAAATGATATTTTAAAGGCGTGGTGTAATACTAATTTTACAAATGTCCAAAACATGTAAATGAACAATATTGTGGAACAATAGCAATATAACAGTGGTAGACCCTTAATATATCTTTGGATACATAAACATATTGTATGCATCGATGATATATATAATAGAACTGGTAGAAAACTAAAAACATTTCATTCAATCCAAAATGATACTGACATACCTGCAACAGAATTCTTAAAATATCACCAACTTATATCTTTAATACCAAAGCAATGGTTGCATGAACTAAACGTTGAACATGTCAAGAAAACAAAAAAACGTTATGCGAATGGAAAAGCCTTCGAAATCACCTAATAGATACCTCACAAAAGTTATAATAGATAATTTAAAAGATGATACAAACTCGAAATCACAAATTAAGTTGGAAAATGTATTTTCACATACTACTATGAATTGGAGGTACATTTATGGAAAATATTCAGATGTAGTAAAGATAATAACTTACAAATGTTTCAGTATAATTTTATACTAGTAAATAGGAATATTGCCACAAATATTTGTTTTTGTATAAATGCCATTATATTCAAATATTTGCTCATTCTGTAATATAGAAATCGAGACTATAGACCATTTATTATGGGAATGTATGTGGACGTTACATTTTTGGATTAAATACCATTTATCATGTTTATGGATGGAGAGAACAGACATGAGTACCGAATTAAATAAATATAATATTTACTTTGGAGAACGAGATAAAATATTCTCTTACATAATCATGATAATCATGTTGGGTAAACAATTCATGAATAATTCTTAATAAAACTGAACACTAGGATTAACTCGACTAACATAGAAATGTACACTGCCCTTAAAAATGATACTCTAAATAAATTTGAAGAAACTTAGAGAAAACTATTAACAACACGTGGGCTGGGCAACGATGCTCTCTAGCAAACTCATTATCTATTACCTTACATTATTTTCTTCTAATACTCCGTTGTTCCCTTCCTTCCTAATACACCTCGTAACATATAGTCATACAATATAGTTAATATTATCTTAACAGTGTTATGCAATTTAACTGTTATGTGCTGTTTAAATGAGTGCAGTAAGTGTATTTTTTGCAAAATACAATAAAAAAACTGGGTTAAACCCCTTCCGGCATTTTGACGCTCTCCGTTCCCGGTCGATAGCCATTTTGTCAACCTTTTTGTGTTTATAATCCCACACACCCTGTCACACTTGTTTATCCATGTAGTTGTTGTTTGTTCTGATGCGTGATTTCGGTTGATTGTGGTCCTTAAATCATCGTTTATTGCCGAGATACCCGCTACAAAATCCTGCTAATATAAGCTTTTCCATCGCTTAATGGAATTAAGGTGGGGGCACGTAATGTATCCAGTTTGACTTTTATATTTACTTTTAAACACACCTGTTTAACAACACTACACACACTGACTAATCTAAACACATATTAATACTATATGGTGTTGATTGATTATAACTTGTCCAAACCTAGAACATATGGAGTATTACTTGAATGTAGTAAGAAGCAGTTCAATCTATCTTTTAAAATAAATCGACGTATACCTTTTTTTCTAATACGTGCAACAGCAATATTTGACAGATACTAAACTTGACCATTCCAAGGCGGTAGCCTTATTGTCAACCCTTTTGTGTTTGTGATGTCGTTTGCATTTTGTATTTCGTTTGCCTTCTCGTTTGTCTGTTTGCGTGTTGTTTTTTTTTGTTTTCTTTTGGTTGACTGTCGTCCTTGAATGCTGCTTTCCCTGTCCGATATTTTTATCTTTCTTGAAACAGATTGAGACAAACAACACTTCAAAACTAACATTATTCGAACATTTCATTAAATTGAGTAGGACTTTAATAAGAACTTTATCAAGAATCAAGAATGAACTATTTCCTTTGGAAATAAATAGAATATCGTTAAACTGAACACAATATTGCCCTTGTAATAAACTAGAACATTGTTATAATGAACCAAATAGTCGAAAAATATGTGCAAACAAACTAGGTTAACTTAAATGTATTGATAGCAAAATATATATATTCAGGGGAAAAAAGTATAATTTGTTATAAACCAATATGATTAGAGTTTATCAAGGAAATATGTATAGGTGGGACGACGGGAAATAACTACATACATTAAGTGAGATGGTAATTCGATATTATTCTGTATGATCTTATTATTACAAACTACGAGTATACTAATAGTGTTTAGAACTGCAATCTGAATGGTCAATCAGTCCGAGTATGTGCATACATTTGTCGTCACTTACAAAAACCGCGAGACCAGAGGCTCTCATTCTAGATTCAGATAATTGTTTGGACCAGCCTTCACTGAAACGAAATGAGGATTTAATATAGGAGTAATTGGTTTCCAATAATTGCAAATTATTTTATAATTATATCAACATTTCCATCTTCACCGAACTGCACACATCAGCACAACAGTTACTGTTTTGAATGAAATGGAAGGAGGATTGGATTTATTTTTACCCTATTACCTCAGTTTACACATTGATCAGAGTTAATACTGTGCTACTTTAGTGACTGTCCTTATTAATATAGAATATACATTGATCAGAGGTAATACTGTGTTACTTTAGTGACTGTCCTTATTAATATAGAATACACATTGATCAGAGGTAATACTGTGCTACTTTAGTGACTGTCCTTATTAATATAGAATACACATTGATCAGAGGTAATACTGTGCTACTTTAGTGACTGTCCTTGTTAATATAGAATACACATTGATCAGAGTTAATACTGTGCTACTTTAGTGACTGTCCTTATTAATATAGAATACACATTGATCAGAGGTAATACTGTGCTACTTTAGTGACTGTCCTTATTAATATAGAATACACATTGATCAGAGGTAATACTGTGCTACTTTAGTGACTGTCCTTATTAATATAGAATACACATTGATCAGAGGTAATACTGTGCTACTTTAGTGACTGTCCTGATTAATATAGAATACACATTGATCAGAGTTAATACTGTGCTAATTTAGTGACTGTCCTTATTAATATAGAATACACATTGATCAGAGTTAATACTGTGCTACTTTAGTGACTGTCCTTATTAATATAGAATACACATTGATCAGAGTTAATACTGTGTTACTTTAGTGACTGTCCTTATTAATATAGAATACACATTGATCAGAGTTAATACTGTGCTACTTTAGTGACTGTCCTTATTAATATAGAATACACATTGATCAGAGGTAATACTGTGCTACTTTAGTGACTGTCCTTATTAATATAGAATAAACATTGATCAGAGTTAATACTGTGCTACTTTAGTGACTGTCCTTATTAATATAGAATACACATTGATCAGAATTAATACTGTGCTACTTTAGTGACTGTCCTTATTAATATAGAATACACATTGATCAGAGGTAATACTGTGCTACTTTAGTGACTGTCCTTATTAATATAGAATACACATTGATCAGAGTTAATACTGTGTTACTTTAGTGACTGTCCTTATTAATATAGAATACACATTGATCAGAGTTAATACTGTGCTACTTTAGTGACTGTCCTTATTAATATAGAATACACATTGATCAGGGTTAATACTGTGCTACTTTAGTGACTGTCCTTATTAATATAGAATAAACATTGATCAGAGTTAATACTGTGCTACTTTAGTGACTGTCCTTATTAATATAGAATACACATTGATCAGAGTTAATACTGTGTTACTTTAGTGACTGTCCTTATTAATATAGAATACACATTGATCAGAGGTAATACTGTGCTACTTTAGTGACTGTCCTTATTAATATAGAATACACATTGATCAGAGTTAATACTGTGTTACTTTAGTGACTGTCCTTATTAATATAGAATACACATTGATCAGAGTTAATACTGTGTTACTTTAGTGACTGTCCTTATTAATATAGAATACACATTGATCAGAGGTAATACTGTGCTACTTTAGTGACTATCCTTATTAATATAGAATACACATTGATCAGAGGTAATACTGTGCTACTTTAGTGACTGTCCTTATTAATATAGAATACACATTGATCAGAGTTAATACTGTGCTACTTTAGTAACTGTCCTTATTAATATAGAATACACATTGATCAGAGGTAATACTGTGTTACTTTAGTGACTGTCCTTATTAATATAGAATACACATTGATCAGAGTTAATACTGTGTTACTTTAGTGACTGTCCTTATTAATATAGAATACACATTGATCAGAGGTAATACTGTGCTACTTTAGTGACTGTCCTTATTAATATAGAATACACATTGATCAGAGGTAATACTGTGCTACTTTAGTGACTGTCCTTATTAATATAGAATACACATTGATCAGAGGTAATACTGTGCTACTTTAGTGACTGTCCTTATTACTATAGAATACACATTGATCAGAGTTAATACTGTGCTACTTTAGTGACTGTCCTTGTTAATATAGAATACACATTGATCAGAGGTAATACTGTGCTACTTTAGTGACTGTCCTTATTACTATAGAATACACATTGATCAGAGTTAATACTGTGCTACTTTAGTGACTGTCCTTATTAATATAGAATACACATTGATCAGAGGTAATACTGTGCTACTTTAGTGACTGTCCTTATTAATATAGAATACACATTGATCAGAGGTAATACTGTGCTACTTTAGTGACTGTCCTTATTAATATAGAATACACATTGATCAGAGGTAATACTGTGCTACTTTAGTGACTGTCCTTGTTAATATAGAATACACATTGATCAGAGGTAATACTGTGCTACTTTAGTGACTGTCCTTGTTAATATAGAATACACATTGATCAGAGGTAATACTGTGCTACTTTAGTGACTGTCCTTGTTAATATAGAATACACATTGATCAGAGTTAATACTGTGTTACTTTAGTGACTGTCCTTATTAATATGGAATACACATTGATCAGAGGTAATACTGTGCTACTTTAGTGACTGTCCTTATTAATATAGAATACACATTGATCAGAGTTAATACTGTGCTACTTTAGTGACTGTCCTTATTAATATAGAATACACATTGATCAGAGGTAATACTGTGCTACTTTAGTGACTGTCCTTATTAATATAGAATACACATTGATCAGAGGTAATACTGTGCTACTTTAGTGACTGTCCTTATTAATATAGAATACACATTGATCAGAGGTAATACTGTGCTACTTTAGTGACTGTCCTTAATAATATAGAATACACATTGATCAGAGGTAATACTGTGCTACTTTAGTGACTGTCCTTATTAATATAGAATACACATTGATCAGAGGTAATACTGTGCTACTTTAGTGACTGTCCTTATTAATATAGAATACACATTGGTCAGAGGTAATACTGTGCTACTTTAGTGACTGTCCTTATTAATATAGAATACACATTGGTCAGAGGTAATACTGTGCTACTTTAGAGACTGTCCTTATTAATATAGAATACACATTGATCAGAGGTAATACTGTGCTGCTTTAGTGACTGTCCTTATTAATATAGAATACACATTGATCAGAGGTAATACTGTGCTACTTTAGTGACTGTCCTTATTAATATAGAATACACATTGCTCAGAGGTAATACTGTGCTACTTTAGTGACTGTCCTTACTAATATAGAATACACATTGATCAGAGGTAATACTGTGCTACTTTAGTGACTGTCCTTATTAATATAGAATACACATTGATCAGAGTAAATACTGTGCTACTTTAGTGACTGTCCTTATTAATATAGAATACACATTGATCAGAGGTAATACTGTGCTACTTTAGTGACTGTCCTTATTAATATAGAATACACATTGATCAGAGGTAATACTGTGCTACTTTAGTGACTGTCCTTATTAATATAGAATACACATTGATCAGAGGTAATACTGTGCTACTTTAGTGACTGTCCTTATTAATATAGAATACACATTGATCAGAGGTAATACTGTGCTACTTTAGTGACTGTCCTTATTAATATAGAATACACATTGATCAGAGGTAATACTGTGTTACTTTAGTGACTGTCCTTATTAATATAGAATACACATTGCTCAGAGGTAATACTGTGCTACTTTAGTGACTGTCCTTATTAATATAGAATACACATTGCTCAGAGGTAATACTGTGCTACTTTTGTGACTGTCCTTATTAATATAGAATACACATTGATCAGAGGTAATACTGTGCTACTTTAGTGACTGTCCTTATTAATATAGAATACACATTGATCAGAGTTAATACTGTGCTACTTTAGTGACTGTCCTTATTAATATAGAATACACATTGATCAGAGGTAATACTGTGCTACTTTAGTGACTGTCCTTATTAATATAGAATACACATTGATCAGAGGTAATACTGTGCTACTTTAGTGACTGTCCTTATTAACATAGAATACACATTGATCACAGTTAATACTGTGCTACTTTAGTGACTGTCCTTATTAATATAGAATACACATTGATCAGAGGTAATACTGTGCTACTTTAGTGACTGTCCTTATTAATATAGAATACACATTGATCAGAGTTAATACTGTGCTACTTTAGTGACTGTCCTTATTAATATAGAATACACATTGATCAGAGGTAATACTGTGCTACTTTAGTGACTGTCCTTATTAATATAGAATACACATTGATCAGAGTAAATACTGTGCTACTTTAGTGACTGTCCTTATTAATATAGAATACACATTGATCAGAGGTAATACTGTGCTACATTAGTGACTGTCCTTATTAATATAGAATACACATTGATCAGAGGTAATACTGTGCTACTTTAGTGACTGTCCTTATTAATATGGAATACACATTGATCAGAGTTAATACTGTGCTACTTTAGTGACTGTCCTTATTAATATAGAATACACATTGATCAGAGTTAATACTGTGCTACTTTAGTGACTGTCCTTATTAATATAGAATACACATTGATCAGAGGTAATACTGTGTTACTTTAGTGACTGTCCTTATTAATATAGAATACACATTGATCAGAGTTAATACTGTGTTACTTTAGTGACTGTCCTTATTAATATAGAATACACATTGATCAGAGGTAATACTGTGCTACTTTAGTGACTGTCCTTATTAATATAGAATACACATTGATCAGAGGTAATACTGTGCTACTTTAGTGACTGTCCTTATTAATATAGAATACACATTGATCAGAGGTAATACTGTGCTACTTTAGTGACTGTCCTTATTAATATAGAATACACATTGATCAGAGGTAATACTGTGATACTTTAGTGACTGTCCTTAATAATATAGAATACACATTGGTCAGAGGTAATACTGTGCTACTTTAGAGACTGTCCTTATTAATATAGAATACACATTGATCAGAGGTAATACTGTGCTACTTTAGTGACTGTCTTTATTAATATAGAATACACATTGATCAGAGGTAATACTGTGCTACTTTAGTGACTGTCCTTATTAATATAGAATACACATTGCTCAGAGGTAATACTGTGCTACTTTAGTGACTGTCCTTATTAATATAGAATACACATTGATCAGAGTTAATACTGTGCTACTTTAGTGACTGTCCTTATTTATATAGAATACACATTGATCAGAGGTAATACTGTGCTACTTTAGTGACTGTCCTTATTAATATAGAATACACATTGATCAGAGGTAATACTGTGCTACTTTAGTGACTGTCCTTATTAACATAGAATACACATTGATCACAGTTAATACTGTGCTACTTTAGTGACTGTCCTTATTAATATAGAATACACATTGATCAGAGGTAATACTGTGCTACTTTAGTGACTGTCCTTATTAATATAGAATACACATTGATCAGAGTAAATACTGTGCTACTTTAGTGACTGTCCTTATTAATATAGAATACACATTGATCAGAGGTAATACTGTGCTACTTTAGTGACTGTCCTTATTAATATAGAATACACATTGATCAGAGGTAATACTGTGCTACTTTAGTGACTGTCCTTATTAATATGGAATACACATTGATCAGAGTTAATACTGTGCTACTTTAGTGACTGTCCTTATTAATATAGAATACACATTGATCAGAGGTAATACTGTGCTACTTTAGTGACTGTCCTTATTAATATAGAATACACATTGATCAGAGTTAATACTGTGCTACTTTAGTGACTGTCCTTATTAATATAGAATACACATTGATCAGAGGTAATACTGTGCTACTTTAGTGACTGTCCTTATTAATATAGAATACACATTGATCAGAGTTAATACTGTGCTACTTTAGTGACTGTCCTTATTAATATAGAATACACATTGATCAGAGGTAGTACTGTGCTACTTTAGTGACTGTCCTTATTAATACAGAATACACATTGATCAGAGGTAATAATGTGCTACGTTAGTGACTGTCCTTATTAATATAGAATACACATTGATCAGAGGTAATACTGTGCTACTTTAGTGACTGTCCTTATTAATATAGAATACACATTGATCAGAGGTAATACTGTGCTACTTTAGTGACGGGCCTTATTAATATAGAATACACATTGATCAGAGGTAATACTGTGCTACTTTAGTGACTGTCCTTATTAATATAGAATACACATTGATCAGAGTTAATACTGTGTTACTTTAGTGACTGTCCTTATTAATATAGAATACACATTGATCAGAGGTAATACTGTGCTACTTTAGTGACTGTCCTTATTAATATAGAATACACATTGATCAGAGGTAATACTGTGCTACTTTAGTGACTGTCCTTATTAATATAGAATACACATTGATCAGAGGTAATACTGTGCTACTTTAGTGACTGTCCTTATTAATATAGAATACACATTGATCAGAGGTAATACTGTGATACTTTAGTGACTGTCCTTAATAATATAGAATACACATTGGTCAGAGGTAATACTGTGCTACTTTAGAGACTGTCCTTATTAATATAGAATACACATTGATCAGAGGTAATACTGTGCTACTTTAGTGACTGTCTTTATTAATATAGAATACACATTGATCAGAGGTAATACTGTGCTACTTTAGTGACTGTCCTTATTAATATAGAATACACATTGCTCAGAGGTAATACTGTGCTACTTTAGTGACTGTCCTTATTAATATAGAATACACATTGATCAGAGTTAATACTGTGCTACTTTAGTGACTGTCCTTATTTATATAGAATACACATTGATCAGAGGTAATACTGTGCTACTTTAGTGACTGTCCTTATTAATATAGAATACACATTGATCAGAGGTAATACTG